>VZRW01001039.1:584073-654017 GCA_013398125.1 Aegotheles bennettii | reverse complement strand
TTCTGTGATTCTGTGAACATAGAGAAAGGAGGGAACGTGAACTTCACCCACGGATTGGCTTAGCCCATTTTTGTTCTGCATCACAGTGGATCCTGTGGTAATACCAACTGCTGATGCGGTGTCAGTTGAAGTTGTAATTTTATAAAAATGCATAAAGTGTAGTTCTCTGAGCTGATGTTTGCCTTTCCCCAAAAGTAATTGCTGAGTCATCAGATTTAAACAGTAACTGCTGTTTTGAAGGCTGTTTGTAAACAGATGCAAATACAATGCAGAAATCATAAGATAATTTCATTTTAAAATATCTTGCATTCAAGAAGACAAGTGAAAATAAGGCTGAAACTAGTATGTGTTTTAGCAAATGGAGAATTCAGAAATTTAAAGAAGTCTCCACTGGAAACTTGTACTTACTGTTGTGTCTTATGACAATTGGGAAAAAATGCTGTGAGCGTATGTGTAAGGAATAGGTTAACCATAGCAATGACATAGATTTAATGCTCTAAAATGAGATGTTTATATTGTTGGGAGGGAAGAAATACTCCATAAGGCTAATTCAAAGCATTAGTTTAGGAGCATTCTGAACCTGTAATGTGGATTTTCAACAATCATGGGAAAGCTGGAAAAATTGAAAAAGGTTTGAGGGTTGGGGGGAAGGTTCAGATTGTCTCGGTACTTAGGAGAAGGTAAGTAGAGAGACTGAGAGCAAAGCTGCTCAGTGTAACTGCACTGTGCAGCCTGAGTTGCAAGTGTTGCAAACCACTGTGCAAGTCAGCTTGCTGCAGGCTTTATATGGGGAGGAAGAGCCATAGGGATGAAAATTGGTTTTTAGTGCCTCTGCAGGGCTGGAAGGGAGGAATATGGCAGAAGACCCCTGGAAGAAATCGTAGCATCTGGATGTGTCTACCAAACACTTCCTTCTCCCCACTGCTTCCTTTTGGGAGGGGATTATGGACTGTGAATCTCAATTTGAGGTAGGTATAAGATTTTGCAGTGTAGGTGGCTGCCTGTGTTCCAGAAGGAATATGCTTTTCTCTCTCTATTGGTTTCTGATAATTTGGATGCTTCCTTATTTATAGTATTGTGGCAATGCTTCTTCTGAGGCTTTTTCCTTTAATAGGTATTGGAGCTTCTTGTCTTAGGGCTGTGGATTCCGCTTAAGGCGGAACGTCACCATGCCTGTGTCTCCTTTACAGATTTGCCCCCAGAGAAATCTAGGCAGGTTGTCCTTACAGCCTAGACAATTCCAGAAAAGTCTTGTCTGTCAGAACAGTATGAGTTCACAGCAGGGTAGTATAGCAAAGAAGATCTGATGAGATATGCAGATAAAAGATTGGGAGGAGAGTGAGCAGAAGTAGAAAGTGCTTAGTATCTAAGACTTCGACGCAGATTCGGTTTCATGTTTGCACGCACATGCTTACACAAGTAAAAAGTCAGTCATGCTATTCGAGAGAAATGAAGATATAAAATGCTGTGCTTCATAGGAATAGGAAGCGAAGACCGTAGCGCTAATTTGACTGGAATAAGGCTACAGCTCTGGCACAGGGATTTTAGCAGAGGTCACATCAGAAGTGCGCTGAACAGAAAAGCAGTGTTCCTGCAAGAGTTGCTCAACACATTTTCTACATGCCTACTTCAGCTAAACAGTAACTTCAGCTGCTGTGTTTCCCTGATGTGAATTGTAGTTACTGGAGCTGAAAATTGTCTTCCCAGAGTCCCGTCCCAGGCTGAACTGCATGTCTGGCGACCCATGAATTCTCCCTTCTGGTGAATGGGAAGGGGCAGCTCAAAATCCAAGAAGTCCGTGAGTGCCATGACAGTGACTTCAGATAGATTTATAGACTTGGAAGTCTAGTGTATGTAGTTTAATTCTTTTCTCAGCTTGTGTCTGTAGTAATTGGATGTGGTTTTCTGTAAGAACTGATCTCTAACCAAGTACTTAAAACTGCTGCATATACTCTGTATATATGATTTTAATGAGCATCTAGCTATCTGCAGTCAGAGGCTTGAATATAGAGTATATGCTTTAGTTAATTAAAAATTTCTATTTATTCATTTACAGTTTTTATATGACTATATGCTCAAAATTGCAATTATATTGGGGTTTTTTTCGTTCTTTAGGAAAGCCCTTTTTACTCATAACTTTTCAAATTTAATTTGCATAGGCAGAGTAGTAATTTAAATGGATGGCACTGTTTCTAGAACCACCACTGCTCCAGGAGAGTCTTGCTGACCAGGCTAGTTGTGAGACAGGAGGTTGCAGCAGCAGCTGTGTGAGTGGGATACTGAATCCTAAAAAAAAAATTAAATCTCTTTTTCTTTACCCTGCTCTTTCCTTAAGCAGCAGGATAAAAATCATCCTTTCCTCCCTCCCAGGCTTGCAGTTCCCCTTGTGCCCCTTTCAGGTAGTCGGGTAACCACCTTCGCTCTGCAAAGCTTGAGTTGGTTTTATCCATCTTCACTGTGTGACCAAGTCCCTGTTCCCATTATGAAGCTGTACTAGTGTGTAGCCTGTCACAAGGCTAAATATTGAAATTGCCTCAATTTTCATTAATCTTGCTCTCATTCCTTGAATCTTAATTACTCAGCCTAAGGCCTTTGTCATACCTTACCCTCACATACTTTCCCTAGATTTTTTCAGAGGCAGCTGGTGGCTTTAGTATCCCAGCAAAAGGAATCCTCATCACCCATCAGTGCAGAGTGGCCAGGATCTGCAGGCAAATACTGTTTTTAAGTAAAGATTAACTTTATTATCATGTCATGTAAGGTTGCAGCTCACTGTAAGACTTCCATACATCTGCATTTTTATTACAGTATTCAGTATGAAAAGTTAAGGGGAAAAAACTGGGGACATCTGTTTTCACAGTGTTTTCCGCTACAATAAATTCTGGATTCTGTTCGGGTAAGAGATTTGTGCAAAATTTATTGCTCAGATTTACTTAATGTACATTCTTTTAACTGCTGATGCTTTATTTTTGCTCTTTGCAATGCTTGAGAATATGAAATAATCACAAAATGACTGCTAGTTCAATGTGTGTAGGGATTTACAAAAAATAGAGTGTAGTGAACAAAAGGAGTCCTTATTCTTTAAGAGCTTCCATTCTGCATCTCTCAGAGGGGAGGGTCAGTGAATCAAACTGTAGGTGCTTGTGTTCCAGTTTTTATGTTGCTGATCCCTAGGAATAGACTGATTTTTGGAAGAGAAGTGAAAGGAGACAGAGGGAACTTGCAATAACCAACAGGCTTTCCAAGTTTAAAGTCTGCTTGGAGAGAGATATGAAGCTGGTAATGCATGAAAAGGGTTAAAGCAATGGGACTGGTACTTGATCAGTATGTAGGATTCAGGACAGGTGTAGGAGGGACAAGAATAATATAACTGTTGTGAAATTGGTTGAAAATAAAGGAAACATAATGCTAGTGATTGGCTGTAAGAGTATGAAATACATAAACCATGTTGATTAGATGATACTGTACTACAGTTAATCATGGCTAACAAAGGCTGTCTTATTTTTACTTACAGACTTATTTTTACTTACAGATACAATGGGTATTTATTCTTTTGGATGAGAAAAGTAGCTATTAGCCCCCTGGCATGAAAACGCTTCTGGTGGTACAAAGCTTGGGCCCTTGCTTCTGCACATTTGTTTGATCAGGTGGAAGAGTGCTACCAAAGGTACAAACACACAAGGTAGGACAGCTAACAGCACACAGATGGCCAGTACCCAAGGTGGATAAACTTTCTCCTCTTTCATAGGGAAGCCTTCCTATGAAGATAAAAAAGAAAGCAAAAGAAATAATTGGTAGGTACATTTTGCTATGAATTCTATTTGCATTTTCTTATGCTGCTATAGTAAGGGTAGTAAAAGTTTTACCCTTGCTCTACAATAGCATTCAGTGGCCATGTCCTCTATACCCTTCTTGTGGGTCTAAAAATGGTTGTAAGTATTCTACTATTTACAGCTGGAAGTGTGACACATTCCTGGGGATGCAGAGTTGCCCAGAGTTATCAAACTTTCTCCCTTTCTTGGCTAAGCTCTGATTATTCTTGTTAGTACTCAAAGCTCACCTGGTTTCAACAATTACTGAGCATGCTCTTTGCCAAATGGGGAAGACTTGTATGAGAGATTTTAAGGGAACTATGATAATACAGTTTCTGCAAATCTGTGGCTATGATTTTTATTTTGGGATGATAGATACTTGCTGGCATTTGGAGGAGACACCGCTGCTGTGTAATCCTTGTGCAGTTTAAGACCGGAATTGATCTGCAAACCCTGACGCAGGGTGTATTTGAGGGTTCCAAGAAACCAAAATTGATGTGAGACAGTGACATTCAGATCTAATGCTGAATTAACCAACACTGTTCTTGGATCTCTGTCTCCCTCCCTGTCTGCCTGTCAAAAGTACACATTCATATATTCACTAGAGCCTCAGTGATATTGTTAGCGCTCACTGAGAAACGTTTTAATCCCTGACATCTGTTATGTAGTTCTAAAGCTCTGCTCGTGCATTTGTTCCACCTCTGAACCCCTTTTAGGTATGGAGTCTCTGCGAGATGTTTCACTTCAACGGTTCTCTGCATTACACACATTCCATAAGAAATACGGAGCATGGATTATGTGGGGCTCCTCAAGAAGAGGCTGTTAACAGAAATGCATTTCAGTATCTGTAACCTTTATGTGTACTGGAGCCTTCTCATTCTGAGTGCTGCATTACATGGGTAAGCAGTAGATGGCAATGATTTTAAAGGATCTGATAAGGGAGAAAAATACACAACTCTTGCTTTTATTAGAAATTTTGAAAATATTCAGGAACATACATATTTAGGGTTCCAGGCTGCATAGCTTGGTGGCTTCTGTATCTGAAGAGTGATGAAGGCCATGAAGACAATTAGCAGGAGCAGGGGGCTAACAAACCTCCATGTGATCTTCCAGTACAGATTGAGTTTTCGTCCAGTCATCCATTTCACATCTTTACTGAACCTTTTAAGAGGAGGCATGTTTTTGATGATGTCAAATCTAAGTGGTAACAGTTTCACTTTTTCATATTTTTCTATAAGCTTTAAACACATGATACAGTTCCTTAAATCTTTTCTATTCCATACCTTTAATAACTTATTATAAACGTAAGTAAATAGTAATGTCAATAGAGCAGGTCTTTATTGATCCCTACCAGGGGTGAATGATCAGTTTACATTGTCATGATCAGGTAATTTACATTACCTGAGCACCTAGTCTAAGGTTTTGAAGCACAAATAAGTGATGAAAATATTACAGCAGTTGTGTAGAACTGTTCAAACATTTTAAAAAAGACAATTGTCAAGGGAATAAAGATAGTTTATTAGGAAGATGTCTGAATTAACCAGCACCAAATTAATCAAATCATGTCAGGGACAAATTACTGCAACCTGAGCCAGCTTCCTCTGCAGTCAGTAGTGGCAGTCATTCAGACATGGAGCTAATCTTTCACGTACACCTCTTACAGTTTTGTACATCGAATGGGCAGTAGATATGTGGTTCTGGGTTTGACAGTTATGTGATAACCTGTATCTACCAAGATGGAAAGGGTTTTGTAATCTGGAATAGGAATTGTGATTTTTATTTACATGTGTGGAAACATCAGCTTTTTCTTCAGTTCTGTTAATCTAACTGAAGATACTAGAAATTCTCTTGAGAACTAGGAAAGTGTTTTGACTAAGCTCAGATCCCACAGTAACAAAAAGTATATGTATACTATCATAACAGAGAAAATACAGGTGCTGTGGAATCCAGAGTCTGTTGTAGCATGTGAAACCAGATTTTGTTGCTACTTCTGCATCACAGGAGATTGAGGCTAGCTGCATGGGCAGCAAGAGGGATGTGTGAAATTGTTTATGATGGTACAGCCTGGGAGTTCTCACCGTTTAACATAGGAAGTGCTCCCAGGATCTTAACAGTGGATCTGAAAAATGTAATGCAGGGACTTCAGCTGCAATTGAGGAAAATAATTTTTTTTTCTTAAGTTTATGTTTAAAATCATAGCCTATGAGAAGACTTAAGTTGGAATGATGTTGAAACACCTTGATATACAACAGCACTGGCCAAACGTGACTTCATGACCTATACAGGATACAAACTGATCCACAAAAAATCACGACCTTCATGATCCCAGTGCCAGAGTAAGAATTGGAAAAGTCAAGTCCCAACATGTAACTGAATAGAATACAGAGGGGGAAAGATTAATCTTTATTGAGAATTGGGGAAGCTTCTGGACTGGAAGGGCCCTGAGTAGAGAAGGCAGGCTTATTCTAAATCAAAATGAGATAATGTTTCTGGCAATTACAATGACAAAGGATGTAGGATAGCTTTTAAGCTAAGGGGTGAATTTAGTTGGTGTCTGTGACTGTGGAGGTTCTCAGCATGCAGTCTGAGCCTTTTAACATGGGGGAGTTACTGCATGTTACTTACTGTAAAGTTTCAGGGGAAAAATTAATGATAAACAAAAAATACAAGAGTATACAAACCAAAAGGGCAGTAACAGGAGGGTATTTGAAAGTCATTGGAACTCCTCTTGGCCAAAGAAATACAATGGCTGTCGACTTTCTAGCTTTAAACTTAGAATCCTCGCTTCTGTAAGTGCTACACAGAGATTATCCTTCCTGGTTTACCAATAAAAAATTACCAATTTTACCAATATAACTACATTCATAGAACTGGTAAGTGCTGCAGAAATAAGTTAATATTGTATACCTTCATGTAGCATACACAGATTGAGAGGAAAACACATTTGTCTCATGATAAAAAACTTCTGTTTCTGACATACCTTTTAATTTTATAGACATAGGCAACCCCGATCACTTCAAAGAAAGCGAGGACGAGAAGAGGCAATGAGCCTGCATAGCTGTCAAAAATGTCAATCCAGTAACTCCCTGAACCCAGCGTAAAACACAGAGCAATGAGGAAGGAAATCAGACATACTATACCTGAAAGAAAAAAGGTATTTTTGTTACTGGAGTACTGAACTGAACTGAACTTGGTCAGTATATTTTTGTTCTAAATTATTTTTCCCGTGTTCTAGTGATTTTTATTCTCTCTCCCTCTACGAAGCTACAACAAGCTGTTTTTTCCTTAGGGGAGCTAATATCCCAAACTCAGTCTTCCCCTGTGTGTTGGCCAAGAGGCACCACTCTTGCAGGAGGAGTGCAGTCACATGACCCAGAGCATCTGTCAGTTGTCCGTATTTCCAGCAGATAGCCTGGGCTGTGCTATGCTATTGCCCTATCTTAATTTTTGACTGATGTAGTGAGTTTCAAGTACCCTCATTTCCATGCAGTCATAGGCTCAAAGCACAGGCAGCTGGCACATGAGAAGTGTAAGGGCTCCCTGGATTTTTGTCCCCCATTTCCTCAAAGGGCCCAGAGCTACAAATGTGTGTGTCCCTTGTGTCCCAGTGTGTGTAGTTTAGGTTTCACACTTCTGTACGGTCAGTTCCTCTTTGGGCAAGTTATAGATTTGAGTTAATTCAGAGGAAAGGTGGGAAGGAGGGAAAATGTTGCTGGATGCAGACACGGGCTGCAAATCACTTTGTATGTCCTTGCACTGTGTTGCTAAGTGCTTTTGACCCCAAGATGACCTATGGTTCAATGCTGTGCAAAATTGGCTCCAGACTTTTTTTTAATAAGAAAAAAAAAAGCTTACAATTAGAAAATCAATTTCAGAATTATATGGTAACCTTATGAAGTTGTAAATAAATTTGTTTCTATATAAAAAGTTCCAAAATGAGAAGGACATCATTTAGATGTCATAAGAAGACTCTTAAAAAAGGCATGACAGCAATATTCCCCATGAGAATTTAAAAGGGCACATTGCAGAAGTATTAATCCTTTACTTCAAACTGCCAGAAATTTTTCTAGACCAATTTTTCTAGCCCAGTTTCACAGTAGGATCTCTGACTCTCATCAAGTCTGGTTCTTGAGGAGCAAATTGGGTTCAGTAACTGCCTCTGGTCGAAAAGATTCCAGTTTTGGTGTGAGAACAGGATTGCACTCGCTCATCCCTTGGTTTCCAAGTAGTAATTTTCTACTCTGGCATTTTCACAGTCAGTGTGAATGTAGCAGCATAAACCTGATTGAAATGGGGGTGAATGACCTATCTTACAGTCGTGAGAATGTGGTTATTTCACACACAGGTGGTTATGGCAGGCCAGCTGACGTCACTGGTTGCCTTAAATGACTTGTTTAGATGCCAAAGGCTTAAGTGAAGACAAGGCTCTTCCTGAAGTCTACCACAGCTCAGAGTGAACTTGAATCCAGGAAGAGGAATTTAACAGCCTTTCTCAGACTGAAACAGCTCTTGCAAGCCAAGAAAAAAAACTGGCAAGGGCAATATAATATTGTCATCTGACAGCTTCTGCCATAACTGCTACCTGATCTGTGTGCTTATCTTCTGCAAACACAATCCACTGCCCTTACTAACACTATGAGATAGCCAAGTTAATACTACAAATTCTTAATCTCTCTACGATATTTTTTTAAGCAGTTGGTAGTTTGCACATCTATAAAGAAGCCACCTTCTCTGAACAAAGCAAAGCAAATGCCTTACCAGATAATAGCTCTTTGGGCACTGACTTAGATATAATTTGAAGCTCTAGAAGAGGAGTGAAGACTCCCTCGATGTTCCCAAACATAGAAGAAAGGCCCAAGCAGAACAACATTATGAAAAACAGGATGGCCCAAGCCTGGGAGCCTGGCATGAGAATGATGGCTTGAGTGAAAATGATGAAAGCCAAGCCGGTTCCTGATACACTCTGCAAAATTCACAAACAGATAGAAATATGCATTATAATCGCGTAAATGTAGTTTCTCATGCATATAGAATTATAACACACTTCTGTTCTTCCCTGGAATCAAGGATGCTGCTCAGCTTGTGGGGCTCTGTGACAGCCAACAGCTGAGAAAATGGGTAGTGGTGAGTGTTTATGGGGATTTTAATTTTAAGTGGTCTATCAGAGATACGTAGACAATCATGGAGAGGAATTCTAGCTTGCACAGGGAGATGGTTCCAGAGTAAAGCAGATCTGAGTGTTGTAATTGAAACAGCAATTGTTTTGCTATCTTAAGCATGTTTTGACAAAAATCTATGATGTATTAGCTGTTGGAAAGATAAGGATGTAAATATTGTAAAGATTGCCACTCTAGCAGCAAGAGAGTTGGTGAATCACAAAAAATGCCCGTAATCACCAGGGCAGTAAAGGCTAATAGGGGCCAAAACCCCCCAATTTTGGCCTCCCAATGACAAGGATATTTAAATCTAAGCATTGAAAAATGCTAATGTTGCTCTAATTTGGAAGTAAAGTGTGTCAAACTGTAAATCAGAAATGGGTGCCATCAGCAGAAGCCAGACAAAACTGAAACTGGTTCATGTTAGGACTGGAATATCATCCTTGGACGTCTCCATCATGTGAGCAAAATAGCCTATTTCACCATCATTGTGTGTTACATCTATGGTGCATGAGCATGCTCTGTCTCTAGCAAATGTGTCCACCCTCTTGTCCTAAGATTTTTTTTTCTTAAGCTCCTTCCTTTCTTATTCTCTTCTCCAACCGTGGCCCTATTCCCTTCTCATTAAGTGGTAAGGACTTGTAACAAGGGACTATAAATGTGTGAGCCATAAATGGGAGTTAGGGCTGGGTGGGATCGCTGGAGCAAGTGGAGTAAGGTTGGAGAAGTAAACAGAGAGGAAACATCTGGTTGGAAAAGAAGGAAAGGGAGAGAATCATGATGTATTTTGGGGGGTGTGTTGAGAGGGACTGCAGGGGGGAGCTGTCAGGGGGGAGGGGAAATGAAAATTAAAATACTGGTGAGATCCTGTGCAGAGAGGAGGAAAAATATAAGGGAGGGGACAAGAGGGAATAGAAAGGAAGATAAAAGAGAAGACCACAGTAGGATACCTTCCTGGTGGTTGTATATGTGATTGAAGGCAAACAGTGAACATTTTAATAGATTATTTTTTTTTAATACATTCCTAAATATAGATTTAGGAAACCCCCATTCAGTATCATTTTTCTAGAATATCTCAGCTAGGTGTGTTTCCTTTCTTGTGCTCATTCCTGTAAACCAAAGTAGGGCTGGATCTCATGTCCATGGTAGGCTCCAGGCAAGAGCATCTTTGAAGGTTAATTTTGTGATAATAATGTGTAATTTTGCATGCTCTACCAGACAGCTTTGAGTTCAGACTGTCCTGCAGCAGTGTTGTTATTTCAAATTTTGGAAAATTGTTCTATTTCATGATTATGTGTAATATATTGATTACAAGTAGACAAAAGTATGAGTACATGTAAGAAAAAAGGAAGATACCAGTCCTTCTACATACTTTGTTTAAGGGTTACTTTGTTGAAAGCAATTATGGTACCTGATCAAGAAGTTCTTGAAGGTCACAGCTTTTCAGTTTGAGTCCAGCAACTTTTTCTGGATATGATGAATTTAGAAAACTAATCCAGGCTGTATAGTTCTGTCGCATGATGCTTTCTTCTGGAAGATCAAATTCATTGACGATATTGATAATGTTCCTGCCAGAAAAGCCAACATATCATTAGCTTAAATGTTTGCAGATGATGTGGCTGGAAATGCTATGCCATGTGTTCAGATGTTAATAGAAAGTTGTGTTTCCTTTCCGTGCTGTTATTTACAATATAAAGGAAAATATTAAATGAGGGCTTATATATAAAATAGGAGAAAATATTCAGGTTATTTAATGTCTTCTCTTTCAGATACAAACTCTGAGTACTTTATGCAGATGCAGTCTCTAAAACACTTCTCTTTTTATTGTATCAGCTCTCCAGACCTTTTCCACCACTTGTGTTTAATAACAGCGAATCTGGTGGAACAGGAAAAGGTATTAGTTTTTTAACTACTTCTTATGTTAGTCTGAGATTTAGATGCGATCCTTGATGCGTTGCTTGCAATGGATTGTTTTATAATTTGTCTTGCTTCTTACAAACACTACCCCTGATCATTCTTGCCTCAGTGCCATACGACTTTCTAATTTTATATTAGACTTCTCCATACATAGGCTTTTCCTTTTTAGTGAAAATAAATTCTCTAAATGCGTGGTTTTCAGGTAACACATGATCTATTTAGGCATTGAAACCACAGTATAACATGGGAAAGGCAAGTTTCTCACCTGTCCAAGCAGTCCCAGTAGCCTGTGGTTGCTTTAAACCCCAAAACAGAAAAGACTGAGATGGAAGCGTAGAGGGATGTCATGCTGTTCACAATTGCTACTGTCACAGCATCCTTCTCACAGTCATTTCTAGAAACAGCAAACAAGTGACATGACTAAAAAAAGGTAGTATTTTATCTGTGATACTCGTTTATTTCTGCAAACATTTGATTATTTTTTTTTTTAGATTTTCCCCCTCCTCTTAAAAAATCTGTTTGGCCCTTTAGAAAGAAAGCAGCTGTTAAGAAACTCTGGAAAAAATAATATATCTTATAAATATCCTAAAAGTTCTGAAAATTTTAGAAAATTGCACAAAATGCAGCAAGAATTTAGCCAATTTATAAAGCTTGTAGTTCTACTTACTTTGGTGGATTGTAGCTTGAGAACGCAATAAGCCCTCCAAAAGCCAAAGAGAGAGAGAAGAAAATCTGGGTAGCTGCATCAAGCCATACACGGGGATTTTTCAAAGTGTTCAGCTGAAACAATTGGAATAAATGCATGTATTTCTCTTAAATTAAAATTTCTTTTTCTCTCCCACTTCTCATATCTCTTATTTCAGTTCTGAAATTGTGGGTTGTGTTGCCATCTAAATACACTGAAAATGAAAATTAGTGCAAAACATGTCAGTAAAGCAGGTGTTTCTGAAGACATAATTTAGTCTATTTAAATGCATGTAGTAATTGTAGGATCTGTTTCATTGTACACCTCTTCTGTCTGATGATAAAAATGTGTTTCTAAATGATAGGCATTAGACATATAATAGGGACAGTACATTACATTTTTCCTCTATTTATTTATTTTTGTTAATCCACATACTGAATAACTTACAATTTAATAATATTCTCTTCCTAAAACTGTATGAACAAATACTAGGTCTTCATTGTTTTAAGACACAAAGTGATTCCATAGCTTTCCAAATTCCCTTAGAAAAAAAAAAAAGACTAAAATCACAAGCAGAAAAGAATAGGATATTCATTAAAAGGAACATCTTAGGTTCAAAGTACTGTGAAAACAGCAATGAAAGTTAAAAGGTCAACATAGGAAAAATAAGGAAAAAGGAGAAACTGACAGAATGAAATTTGAATTTTGATGTAAGGGTGACGTGATAGAGGAAGCTAAATTAAAGAGTCAGTGATTGTTGGGTTACAGAGAATAATATGCAATTTAAATAGCTGCACTAAGGAGGAATCTTAACCATTGAAATAATACTGCACTTAGACAGCAGTTCACTAAGGTAATGCTTTCATTCTCATTAATACCAGAAACAATATGGACAGACCAGGTACCTCGAAAGGACACTTTTAAGAGTCCATTCACAGTAATATATTGTGTGTAAAACTAAGCTGAAAAATAGAGGAAAAAAATTACAAATTCGCTCTGCAATAGAGGATCTGTGCCTTTGCTGCCTTTGTCTTTTTCTTGGCTATTCTTACTGCTTGTTAAATAGCTGCAGTGCTCTGGGTGCAGGCATCAGTTGCCCAGCCAAGTTCCTGGAATTGTTCATTGCTAGAGAACCCCCAAATATCTGCAGTCCCTGAAGCTCTTTCAGGTGTGAAAGAGACTGGAGGAGGTGGCATTTGTGCTTCTGAGCTGACACAGATGGACGCAGAAGCTAAGCTGTGTAGAGACCATTGCTGATGTTTGATGGGATCCCATTTTTGCTGTCTCTGATAATTGGGTTTTTTTCTGAGAACCTTTCCAAAAGTCTCAGTTCCAGCTTCTGTGCTGCTTCATCTTTGTACAACTTCTGCTTTCTCCTCAAGTGCCCATCACCATAACTTCGATATCTTTCTTGTTTTCTTGAAAGCTTCATTTTCCAGGTAGACAAGGATTCAGAGAGGGTGGTAAATCATCAGACTTTGGCACGTCTGGAAGTGAATGAAAAGAAGTATTCATTGTTTGTTCTAGAATTTAAGGTGTGAAAGTGGGTCAGATGGCAAAAAGTCGACTATGTATTTCTACATGAAAATAAAACCAAAGCCTGCCATATTTAAAATCCATATGCATGAAGTTATTACCTGTGATATTTATTAATGAGAACTAAAATACAATCTTGGAAAATGAATAAACAGAAACAGAGGTGGCCGGGGGGGAAAAAAATTCAGTTGGGTAATTATGATGTTGAAATTGGGTAAGATGTGAGTTTTAGCACTAGATACTACTTTTTTCACAGGTTTTCTGAAACAACAGTGAGATGTAACAGTTACCAGAGAGTGGATTTGGCAGCTATTACAGAGAAACTACACTTTCTGCTGCACTGCATAGTTGGAAAACAGTTGGAAAAGATTGCCTCCGATTGTAGAATCATAGAATAGTTTTGGTTGGAAAGGACCTTTAAGATCATCAGGTCCAACAATTAACCCAGCACTGCCAAGTCTCCACTAAACCATGTCCCTAAGCACCACATCTACATGTCTTCTAAACACCTCCAGGCATGGTGACTCCACCACTTCCCTGGGCAGCCTGTGCCAGTGCCTGACAACCCTTTCAGTGAAGAAATTTTTCCTAATATTCAATCTAAACCTCCCCTGGCACAACTTGAGGCCATTTCCTCTTGTTCTATTGCTTGTTACTTGTGAGGAAAGACCAACACCCACCTCACTCCAACCTCCTTTCAGGCAGTTGTAGAGAGTGATAAGGTCTCCCCTCAGCCTCCTTTTCTCCACACTAAACAACTCCAGTTCCCTCAGCCGCTCCTTGTAAGACCTGTGCTCTAGACCCTTCAGCACCTCAATATCCTTCTTGTAGTGAGGGGCCCAGAACTGAACACAGCATTCAAGGTGCGGCCTCACCAGTGCCAAACAGAGTGGGACAATCACTTCCCTACTTCTGCTGGTCACACCGTTTCTGATACAGGCCAGGATGCCGTTGGCCTCCTTGGCCACCTGGTCACACTGCTGGCTCATGTTCAGCCAGCCGTCAGTCAGCACCTCCTGATCCTTTTCCTCTGGGCAGCTTTCCAGCCACTCTTCCCCAAGCCTGTAGCGTTGCATGGGGTTGTTGTGGCCCAAGGCAGACCCAGCACTTGGCCTTGTTGAACCTCATGCAATCGGCCTCAGCCCATTGCTCCAGCCTGTCCAGATCCCTCTGTAGAGTCTTCCTACCCTCAGGCAACGAGTGGAGAATGTCAAGAAGGTTGATTTTTTAAATATTTATTTTATTTTTTTAAAAGCAAGCTGAAACAGGCAGTAGGTGTGCTAGCTCTTACTTTCTTTTGCTAAAACTTTACAGCTTCCTGCAAAAAAACAGGAAAAGAAGAAAAGTGTACACTTAAGAAATGTGCTTTACAGTTTTGTAAGCTAATGTGGTCTCTGTGGGCCAGGTAAATCTTTGTCAAAAAAACCCACAAAACAACCACCCTCCTGTACAACTCGCTTTGGGACATCCCCTGTGGAGAAGTGTAACAAGAAAAATGCATGTGTCCACTGACAGCAGTGGTGGGAATGGTTCCTCATTAAACAGGCTAACAGAAAAGGCAATACTGGCACTGCAGTTGTGGGCTAAAGGGAAGAAGAGAGAAAGGAAATGTTGCAGTTTTATGCTTACTGTCTTTTTGAAGTCCTGGAAGTACCCAAATCCTCCATAGCAGTTGGTATGCTAGTTTAACACAGCCACCTCTCTGTCTTGCACTACAATTTCTATGCAATAGCAACACCTATAATAAATGTCACTTACCAGGCTGTTGCATCAGCTTTTCCAGGTTTGTAGATAAGAACATAGTTTCATCACAAAAACCATCTTCAGATAACTCTTCAAGGATATCCCCAGGATCTGCTTCCTCAAAGTGACTAATCATTAACGGCAGGTTGATTGCAGATGGGTTTTCATTCCGACTTCTGGCGCCAGTCTACGAAATCATCCAGCTCAGCACTCCCTCTCAGCACTGCAGTACCTCCAGGCTTCGTGAACACACACACATCTACTTTTGGCATTAACTTCGCTGTGCAATGATCATAAATCCTGAAGATACCTGAGCTCTTCCAGAGAAACATGACAACCGGGCTGAGACCAAATGATAACAGGCCAAGCCCCGTTCTGGGTGTGTTGTCTAATCTGCTTTCTTCATTAAGAAGATGCACCAAGCATTTATATTCCTGTCTGGGCCCTACAAAAATGCAAGTGTGCATCCTGGTCTCCTGTAAAGACCAGGGTTGTTCTTTTTGAGCTCTGACAGCCTTCAGACAGGTGCCCGTGCCACTGGGCTTGCAGGGGGGGATGAAAGAGATGTCTCATCTGAGCTTTCTTTTGCTGTTGTCCCTTTCCAGGCTGGCATGTAACGTATCTATAGACTTCTTGGCTTATGTTTTCCTTAACGCCTCCTTGTTGTAGGAAGGGAAAAGGAAATACCCAGTGCTCCTGTGGTGGGAAGCATTGCTGTGGCTGTGTAGGCAGAAGATGCTCCAAGACCACCTGTCAGTGGGTGCTGCTTTTCCTCCTCTACGCTCACCACTTCATGGAGCTTTTTAGCACAAAGGCAGAGCTGTGAGGAGCCTACAGTTGATAGCAACCACTTGGTGGAACAATGTGACTTTGCATTTGGGAAGACCGCTAAGGACAGTGTAAAGAGGTCCTTCTGAAATGGCCAAGCATATGGAAGGATCTGGGACTCCTGTACCCTTGTGAAGATGAGTAAAGATAGCAGAGGGGTATTCTCCAGCAGTCCTGTCTTCTAGGGGCAGCTACAGTGGAGGAAAAACCTCAGCTACGGAGAAACAGGGGTAGGAGAAAATTACTTTTGATCCTAAAAAAGAAAAAATCACTTTGCAGTGTAATTCCTCATTCGTTTTTCATGTGGATTCTTAAGTGTGTATATTCTGTAACAGTGGCAGGGAAATCCTACCTTTATCATGCTTAAACGAGGGATGATTCTGTTTGTGAAGTGTATCGGTTTCACTTACACATTCAAGACTGAGACACCCATAACAGACATACTCAATTTCCCAGTATTTTCTGGTATGCTTATAGCTGAATTGTTACATGCTTTGCTGCTTCTTCTCTTGCTAGAGTATATTAAAATACTAAATCACTTCACCTCAGAAAAGAGCGCTTAGCTGAGCTCTTGGATAGGGAGCTAGACCAGGACTTGCTGAAAAAGAGCTGAGGGGCAGAAAAAGGAAAAAGTAATATTTCTGACTATAGCAGCAATACTTACATTAGGGGTGAAGAGGTAAGCCAGACCATCCATGGCTCCTGGTAGAGTGAGCCCACGAATAAGGAATATAGTTAGAACCAGGTAAGGAAATATTGCTGTTACATAAATTGCCTAAAGTAAGAAAGCAGAAAGATGGACAGTTACTGACAATAACATTCATAAACCCTATTTAGGTTATTGCAACATACAATCCTAATAATATTAGATAAGACAGCTACAGATGAACATTGCCTTCTTTAAAAGAAGCAGAATACGCTTTTGCAGAACATATTTGTAGCAAAATTGTTCTTAAAACTGTGTGAGGGTAGAGTAGTAGGGCAGAAGTACTGGCAGTGGAAAAAGAGAGGTGTGTCCTTTTGAGCCACCTGTACCACTGTTACTGCCTCTTTGAACAAGGAGCACCCTGGAATGGTGCTAGTCTGGTAAATGGGGAAAGCTTTCACAGAATCACAGAATGTCGGGGGTTGGAAGGGACCTCGAAAGATCATCTAGTCCAACCCATCTGCCAGAGCAGGACAACCTAGAGCAGGTCACACAGGAATGCATCCAGTCAGGTTTTAAATGTCTCCAGAGAAGGAGACTCCACAACCTCTCTGGGCAGCCTGTCCCAGTGCTCTGTCACTCTGACGGTGAAAAAGTTCTTCCTTATGTTCACCCGGAACCTCCTATGTTCCGACTTGCACCCATTCCCCCTTGTCCTATCACTGGACATCACTGAGAAGAGCCTGTCTCCGTCCTCCTGACACTCTTTACATATTGATAAATATTAATGAGGTCACCCCTCAGTCTTCTCCAACCTAAAGAGACCCAGCTCCCTCAGCCTCTCCTCATAAGGGAGATGTTCCACTCCCTTCATCATCTTTGTGGCTCTGCGCTGGACTCTTTCAAGCAGTTCCCTGTCCTTCTTGAGCTGAGGATCCCAGAACTGGACGCAGTACTCTAAATGCAGCCTCACCAAAGCAGAATAGAGAGGGAGGAGAACCTCTCTTGACCTACTAACCACACCCCTTCTAATACACCCCAGGATGCCATTGGCCTTCTTGGCCACAAGGGCACATTGCTGGCTCATGGTCATTTTCGTGTCCACCAGCACTCCCAGGTCCCTTTCTCCTACACTGCTCTCCAGCAGGTCAGACCCCAACCTATACTGATCCATGGGGTTGTTCTTTCCCAGACTCCACACTTGCCCTTGTTGTATTTCATTAAGTTTCTCCACACCCAACTCTCCAGCCTGTCCAGGTCTCGTTGAATGGCAGCACAACCCTCTGGTGTGTCAGCCACCCCTCCCAGTTTGGTGTCATCAGCAAACTTGCTGAGGGTACACTCTGTTCCCTCATCCAGGTCCTTGATGAAAATATTGAATAGTACAGGTCCCAGTACTGACCCCTGAGGGACTCCACTAGTCACAACCCTCCTCAGTGGTGAAACTCAGTATCTGGAGTGCAAGGTCCAAAGCGTGGGATAATGCACTTCTCTGTCCTTTCCATACCTTTCCTGTGGTTTCAATTCCTCGGATGGTGCAGAGATAGACAATTACCCAGCAAGCTGCTAAACACAGAATGAGCCACCACTGTAATGTGCCACTCTCAGTGACATCGGGTGTTATGTTCAAAGTTTTCCTGTACCAAAAATAATTTACTGCAGTACTTTCGGAACATTCTTCATTGAGCCCTGGAAAAAAATGTGCCAAGCATAAGAATACATTTGAAAATTGGTAATATTTTTCCCACTCACTGTATGGTTAAGAAGCAAGACTTTGTACTAATGGAGAGTGGCAGGATGGTCACTTGTGGGCTGGCAAACCCAATATGGAGGTGGGTGGAACTGGCCTTTCTGTAATGTGCAGCAGGACAAACTGTCACAGCAGGCTGTGACTGCAAAACTTACATGGGACCTTCACCAAAACATCGCCACCATTTCAAAAGGCAGTAACTTTCTGAATAGAAAAGGTGTCATACTTAGCATGTATTTTGATAATTTTGTGTGGAGGCTGAAAATTTTTAGCTGTGTGTCTGCAGGTTGGTGGAGCCGTAACAAGGTTCGGGCACCTGAGGATACATCTAAGCCCGGGATCCCCTGGCTATGTCATGGCCCTGTAGTGGGGCAAGAGCTAGGCATCAGCCTCTTTGGTTCACATTTCCAGCATTTCTGTGAGCAGGAACCTCGGGCACCTGTGCCCAGGGAAGCAGGCATTCCTCAGCCAGATTCTGCACCTGGAGAAGGGGGAACTGGGAACATGATGTATGCCACGACCTGTGCTCACCCCTCTGCCTATGTGCCACCTAAATGCCTGAAGAGGAGGCTGATGGGATCACCAGGAAACCCACTGACCTGCTGTCTTTAGCTGGAAACCTGAGTTCCCTAGGTGCTGCAGCTCCTGCCTTTGCTCCTAGGCAGAATCAGGTGTGTCCTGAGAGCATGAGGCAGCCCAGTGCATTTCCAGGAGCCAGGGTTACACAGTGCAGAGCCAACAGAGGCAGCACTGAGAGTGATCCCTATAACCAGGAGGTCCAGCATACATGAGCTGAAAGGTTTCTCTAAGAGCTTGTTATGAGTCATAACCAATGCATCATCACGTAATGAAAAACTCACAAGTCTCATTTAAAGAGCTTGCTGAAAGAGGTAGTCATAAATTTGATTGCTGAAAGAGGTAGTCATAAATTTGATTCTTAGTTATGCCAACAAACTCACATGTCTTAGTATGTAGTTGATGATAACAGACACGTGTCTCTTGATAAAGGACTATTTCTCCATAGTCAGAAAGCAGAGGATGCTCTTTCAGCACATCATAGCACACCATAAAAAATAAACAAAACTTCCCTTTTCTCCTTGCTACCCTTGCTGGCCCCCAGACTCTGATGTGTGTGATACTCCTTGTGCTAGCAGTGATGCTCAAAGTGGTAGTTACCTGTTCTGTTTTCATTCAGAGGACAATCACTCCAAGGAAGAGGTTCTTGGAAGGAGTTTAGGAAATACCACATTACCCAGGTTAAAACAGTGTTGTAGTACAAGCTCACCAGAACCGACACCATCCACGAACCAACCCCTGCAGAAATCACAAGATCTCAGCTTAGAAAAGTTTTGGCAAAAATTACCAGTCACAGCACTTGCTCTTAGAAGCTCATGTTTCCTAATTTTCCAAGATTTTCTGTTTCCCCCAGAGTTTTTCACATGAAAGTCAGGCATTTGTGTCCTCAGTAGCCAGGCACTGGTGCACAGCCACCCAGCTCACCAGCCCTGCTTCAAGAAGTCCGACACTTTCTTCTTACGTAGAAGATTAGGGCTGAAATCTTTGCTGTAGTATATAATACATTGTTTTGTACAACATGAGACAACTTGAATGGCAGAGACCAAAAAAGACTGAAGTTTCACAGCATGCTACAGCTGCGTGAGAAAGCCCTTTTGTCCCAGCTCATGCACATATGCCCCAAACTGGTGAATATTTTGCTCCTACTGTAAGGAAGGAATAATAGCAACACCATGGTTTCTGTGTGCTTGCATTTTTGCAAAGGGAGGTGGGATATGCCCAGTTTTAGGAGATTAGTTTAGCTGGAGACACCAGTCTGCTGCTTGGTGTTTCTTCCTGGTTGCCCTCTGGCCTTTAGATGACTTACCCACTCCTTCTCCCTCCTCCCATGGTCATGGGCATGGCTGTTGCTGCTAATCCCGTTTTCAGGCACCAGTCTGAGTGTTCCTGGAAGGAGAAGCCTGGCTCCTGGAGGGGCTCTGAGGGAGGAGCAGGAAGCACTACCGGCAAGTACCTCTTGCATAAGCTCCAAAAGATGGTAGGAGCAGGGCAGTGTTGTCTAGCAGAGCTCATAATTGCTGTGCTTTCCACAGTCAAGGTTATGAGATTTGCCATTAAGGCTCCTGTGTGCCTGGGGTAACACCTGACAGGAGCAATGTCCTAACGAGCATAAGGCACAGGTCTGTAGGGAGTGAGTGCTGGGTGGGAGCTCAGCTGCAGTTCCTGGAGCTTGGATCCTTAAAGACGTACCTACTCCTCCAAGGTAAGGTGAGATGGTGTTCCAGGCACCGATGCTGCCTTTCCTCAGGCACTGTCCTAGGGCCAGTTCAAGATGCAACAGTGGGATTCCTTCAAAGATAAGAGCGATGAAGTATGGGATCAGGAATGCCCCTGAAAACACAGTTAAGTGCAATTGAGCCTCATGGTTATCTGCATCTGACTGAAATTACTGTTCTGTAATTTGTCTGCTTTATGACCCTAATAAAGTCCTGTGGGATGTGTTGAGAGAGGGGGCATTGTCAGGGATACCCAGGTAACATCTGTTACTGGTGATTTTGTTGGTGACGACGTAGGAGGAAGAACTGGGATGCTTAGTGCTGCAGAAAGCTTCCCCTCAGGCAGTGCTCCAGCCTGTTATTTACAGCCTCACTATTTGCTCCGTTTCCCTTTCCTTTAACCGCCTTCTTTTCTTCTGCTGTGCACAAAGCACAAGGGTTTGCCTCTTGCCTGTACTATCTCTTTCCCTTAAGTGCATGGCCTCATTTCCACCCCTAAAGCTCTCAGGAGTGTGCTCCTCCATTCTCCCCTGGTAAAGCAGGATTTTAAGCTGGAGACCCCCAAGAGACCAGGTTACTTTATTGCATGAAGTTCTGCTCAAAGCACAGACCTTCAGCCTGGCTGGTTCCTGCAAAAGGGTGGGCAATGCCTTATCTTCCCTGCCTTCCCTCAGAAAGGAAAAAAAATGGTTTGGGTCACCTTCATTTGCACAGATACTGATTTTCATGAGACCAGGAGAAGTTTCACCAGTATGTTTAAAGCATTTGCCCAAATGCCCAATTAAATGACAACAATCTAAGAGATTGAAGTTTATTGCCACAATCAACAACCCCCATGAGCACAGAGCCTCTTTCTTCAGGGAAACAAAGACAGAAGTCTTGCCTCAGCCCCCTCCCAATCCTCCTACCAACTCATACCGACTCCGCGCTCCTCACCACTTTGTCAGTAAACCTGTGCCATGTTACATTATCTCAACTTTGCCTCCAAATCTCATATCTGAGTCTGCTCAACTCTGCTCCTTCAGCTCTGGAAGCCTTCTCCCCTCCCTCCAGGCTGGCAGGGAGAGCAGCTTCACCATTACCATCCAGGAGAGCAGAGCAGAGCAGCTCAGCTCAGCTCAGCTCAGCTCAGCTCACTGCTCCATCTTCAGCCCTGGGAGGGAGGTGTGGGAATGCACAGGGATTTCTGGTCTCTTCCTGGAATGGAATGATCTCTTCCTTCTCCCCTGTTCTGCAATCACTGACTGTTTAGAAAGGTCAGGCAGATAAATCGAATCACTTGGACTGGGTATTGCAATAACTTTGCTGCGTATTGCTAGGTGCTGCAGTAACTACACACAACACTCAGAGAAGATGTGTTGTTTAACCGTTTAGCCCTTTATCAAGAAATAAATGGGAACAAAAATTGGCAAAGCTCTTCTCGGTGAATGACTGTTCTTAATTTGCCAAAGGTGGAAATAAATGTCTCTCCTTATGATCTGATTTCTTAAGATGTTTTTAGCCGCCAAGAAGCAGATTTGAAAAAGGAGTCTCACAGTATGTTAAATCCTCAATTTGGATCCTCGATACCCCTGCTTGATAGTCCCCTTCCTTGGAGGAAGCTCTAAAGTGGCTGTGGCTTAAAGTGGCTTATAAGCCCCCTGCCTAAGAGAGAGATTTACAGAGGGGGTTAAGGACCACATAGATTTGTTCATTTTTAAGTGTTTGACCACCTGATGAAATCTCACCTGGAGCTACCTACCGAAGCTCCCATGTCAATACTAAGGAATTTGCAGGTCCCATCCACAAGAACTCAGTAGCCTCTGGCCATGCTCTCCTTCAAACCTGCTACAATGTCCCACTTCACTGGACACCTGAGGGCACCCACCCAGCCCTCTTGACAGCCTGATGCCTTAGGCTGTCTCCTGGGAAGAGCAAAATATTCACGCCTGTGACCAGAGCACGGCTGTGCAGATAACTGCATTTGTTGGCCTGGCTGCCTGGCTGCCCACCAGCTCTGGGAGGCAGCTGTCCTGCTGCAATCCCTGCGATGCCGAGCCCTTGCTAGCAGAGCCCTTCATAAGGGACCGGCCTATCTCCCGTATCATATCTCCCTGGAAATATCTGTGTAATAATTAGTGCAAACTACCCTCTGTTATCTCTCTCCCCTTCTCTGTTTGCTAGTTGAACCATTGACAGCAGAGCATGTTTAGATATTCTGCTGATAAAAGCCTGTTTACTTTGTGCTGGTTTGTGCGTATCTCCAGTCATATTTATAGCACAGCAAAACATAATGTCACACTTGGAAAGAAAGCACTGGTTTTCCATAGGAACAGTAGAAAAATCATGCTATCTGCAAGTACAAAAACATGACAGAAGATTGAGCTAAGAAGAAATAGTTAATGCAGATAATCTTTCTCTAACCTAATTCAAATAAATGGCTTGTAGTGTAAAAATATATTTTTGGTTATTCATTCCTTTGCTTTACAGTGTTTTTAGTCAAAAAGGAAATAGTCAGGAAAAGCACAAACAGTCTACTCAAGTACCTGAAGCTTACTCTTTTCCACAATAAAATCCACTACCCATAGAATGAAAAAGGACCCTGGAAAGGTATCAGTTACCTAATACTGAGTAGGAACCCCCTAGCACTGTACAGTCAAGTGCTCATTTTAATAGATAGGGGAGGTTGTGCCAGAAGGCAGAATTTCAATACCTTTTTTTTAAAAAAAAGAAAAAAAAGAAAAAAAAAAAAAGAACAAATTCCATGAAGAATCTAACTGTGGAAAAGGCAAGAAGAAAATCCAAGAAGCAGAATGCAGAAGCGAGCTGGTACCTAACACAGAACACGTATCACCAAGCAGAGCATTCAAACATGGGCACAGCAAAACCCCGTCAGCAACCATATGACAACTAGCAGAAGTACAGCAGAAACTCAGTAGGTTTGGCTTCTGTGAGACATGAGAAAAGGAAAGCTTAGCTGACACAGTCATGAAATAATAGGAAGCAAATTGTTTGATATGTGAATATTCTAGGTATATTTATATCTATTTTATACCTAGATGTTCTGGATCTGTATGTTCCTCAGTGAAAAAGGAAAATAAACAACAGAAGAAGCAAGCCCAGGACGAAAACCTCGAAAAACAGCAGGTTACCTTCAGTAACCTTTTTCCTCTCAAAAAAAAATGAAGAAAATTATAGTTATCAAACATTTGGAAGTACCTGAAAAACGTGGGGAAATGCTCATAAAAATAAGAAGTATCACCAGGGCACAATTTAATTGCATCCCTGGGGCATCATCTAGGAAAATGTCAGTCTACACCATTCTTCTACTCAAGATGCATAAAGCATCCATCCTGTAAGTAGATACATGCACTACTAAAAGGTCAAGGGAAAAAAAAACCCACAAACCAGTCCAAAACCTACTGGAGTTAAACTTATAAAATAACCTTGGTGAGCTTCCCTATGAAATACTCATAACTGAAGAGTGCACATGAGCAGCACCCACTTGCAAGCGTGCACCAACCTGAGCTGTAAAGCACAACCACATACAACAAGTTATGAAAGGATCAACCCCAAATGCCATAGCTTTTCACCAAGAGCTTGAGCAGGACAGGGAAACAATACAGGAAATGAAGTTTGTTACTTCTTGTAACATAATTCACTTTTCTATCAGAGAGCGAACTGTTCTGCTCTTCCCAACACACTTTTTTTTTCCCGAATATCTTCCAGGTATACCTGTATTTCCTCTCAGATTTTGTTTTCCTTCTGAGAACACAGTGAGCCAGGCAACTGCATTTTGTAGTGAGTTCCAATTCTAGCAAAAGGTCATCTAAGCCATGGGTTATGACAATCTGTAAATCATTGCCAAAGAAGGAAACAGTTCTCCCTCTTAATGGACTTTAGTGTTTATGTGTATTTATTTTCCTAGAAAGAAACTGTATTTTATATTAAAGATAGCTTTCTGTCATCCTGTAGGCTCAGGCACAATGCACATTTTTAATACCCATGGGATAGGCAGCCCTATCTATACTAGCTATACTCAAAAGTAAAACACTGCAGTAAGTTCCAGCTAGAACTGCGTGGCTGGGTTTTTTGAAGTAAACTCAGATTACTGTATGTGTATATATATATAGCTATATGACTTGTTTGAGCCTCAGTTTTAAGTGACAAACTATCTACTGGGCCATTTAGAGACTTTTTTCCAATCCCAGTTGCCTGGGAACCTTTGTGTTTGTCTCCACTTACTGTGGCAAACAACCTTCATATCCATTAGTCATGAAAAGTAAATAACTAACTTAACTCAGGCGATAAATCCAAATAATCAGTAACGACAGCGGGTGATAAATGTCAGCAAAACTGATATTACATTAGATCTGAGTTACTGAGTAACACTAATGTGCGATGAATAAGGTCCAGAGGTCTGATGAGAACAGCTGACATGAGACAAATATATAAGCACTTTATTTTTAATCTCTTGGTTTTTGAAAGATCTAGCAATGAGGAAAAGTGTATTGCCTAACTCCCAAACACTTGGGTATCACCTGAACCAGCTGTGAAACTGTGGTCTGTACCCCAGAAGCCGTTAATCCTTAGAGTAAGTCTATGCCATTTCCTTAGCTGGTTTTGCTGCACTTGTGGCTGTGGCTGCAGGCACAGAGCCACTGCCCCTCTCAGGGCTCCTAGTTAACCACGATGCTGCTCATCTATCCCATGTTCACATCTTCACAGGCACACAATCAGGATTTATGCTCCAGTACCCCTGAAAATCTATTGGTCTTTTGCATCCAAGTAGTTTGCTTAAAAAAATGCAACCCCAAATCACATCACTGCCTTAAATCAGCAGAAGAAAAAGGCAGCTACCTTATACATTGGTGTAAACCCAACAGTGCTATCTTCTTGGTGGTCTTCGTGACTCACTCAAACTCTTCCAATGCCAGCTTTCTGGGATAAAATATAGCGCTTTGTTACAGAGTCCATCCTGCTGTTTAGCTCTCTGAGCCCTTTGTTAAAACCCAGTGACCAAATGTTGGCCGCACATCCAAACACTGACCTTCCTTTGCCACTGTGTTGTGCCACTGTTTGTAGTGATGCTGAGTAGCTATATGCCATTACTGAGTCTGCTGGCTATTTTACACTGATTTTTCACTGGCAAAATTACTGCTCACAGTGAGAAAGAATGACTCAACCTTTGTCCCAGCAGCATTTTTCTATTTCTAGTATCTTTAAACCTGCTCTAAACCCTGTCTTTTTTTTCCCTAGCAGCTCCCGTGGGATGTATCAGTGCTTAGAAGCTGGATACACAAGCAAACAGACTTTTTGAGCACTGCGCGCTCTGTAAGACAGATCTCTGTGGGTCTCCTTGCACTCAAATTCTCAACTTTCCTAGGGTGGTAAAGGTCTGTAGGGCAGGGGTGCAGTAAGAGGTGAGTGCTGCTGATCTTCTGAAGTGGGGCTGAGATCTGAAAATGTTGAAAAACAGCTGGCCACAGCTAGTCCCTGCCTCCAGCATTGAGAAGTGACGCTTGGTGCTTTATGGGAAGGTGTGAGAATCTTTTCTACAGGCAGTAAAACAATATTTCATCTTAATCCATAACAGAGATTTGCACAAACTCCTGAAGCACAATGTACATGAAGCCTCATGCAGTTGGTGCCCCCAGAAGAAACTCTGTAATGAGATGTGCAGAGGAGCTGCACCTTGGTATGGTCCTGTCTGTAAGTTTCAAACCTTCCCCTGAGCACTTTGTGCTAGTTACAAAAATACAAATCTATATTACAAAAACATTACATTACATTAGTTTTGTTATGTTGTCTGTTAATAATGAATGCTTGTTCCCTTAAAGGCCACCTGAGATGCTGTAGGGTATTTGTCTGTCCTACAGCTCCTGCTTCAGAAGAACATCTTCCTTGCAGGACCCATGCCATATCTGCTATGGAGATGTGTCTACAGGTGTTTATTGTGTCTCATTAATGCATGTATCATTAACTGAAGTGACAGGCTTTTTCCAGCCATTTCCATGGGCAAGCACAGAGAAACAGCACGCTCGCACCTATGGCTTTGAAACCACCCAGTTGTGGCACTTCTCTGAGCAAGTTTCACTGGGTTTCACACCTTGCAAATAAATAATGGAAAATGTTAAGTCTCATGGGAGGAATCTAATCTACTGTTTTTTCTCTTCTCTTATTTGAATTTGTGTATTTGTAGATTCCAGCTGTTAAATGTTCAACATTAAAGAGTTCCTTGCCACCAAAATGATTTCCATTTGCTTTTTTACAGACTATGATAAATGTACTCATTCATTTTCAGTTTCATGAGATAAATAGATTGAATTCTTAAGTTATTGCTTGTCCCATAAGTTTTCCAGACCTTGAATAATTTGAGGGTTTTCTGCATTTTGTCATATTTTTCAAATTGGACTTTCAGAAGAAGTCAGAAGTTCAGAAGTCATCTCAATATCAGTAACTATATCTCCTTCTACTTCCTAGTGCTCTGCTTATATATGCCAGGATTCTTTTTGTTGATACAACCTGCTATATCCCATTCATTCATCTACTCACCAGAGTCCATAAGTGGCTGCTTCTTTCTAAAACACCTCCTGCCATGAAAGACAGCATCCATTCTTGGTTCATTGTTGATTCAAATATAGGTAATTCATCAAGTAATACAGATACCTTGGTAGAATGAGCTTGGATTTAATATTTTTTTATGTAATTTGTTAGTTTCTCCTGTTTCAACTTTTCTGTTTCTCCAGTTAATTGAAGGATAATGAACAATACTGAAACAATTCATTTTATAACTCTGCTTTAGACAGCTTACTGTGGCAGATCTCAAAAGGTAATGGTGAGTTATCAAGTGCTCTTTTCTGATCCATTTATGTTTACTAAATTAACTGCTTCTAAAGCAATTCTTTGTGGGAATGATGCCCAGGGATGGTCAGATTTCCATGCCACCTGGCAGGCTTCTCTTGGTGTTCAATTAGCTGAGCATTTTAAGCAGCTTCACAGCCATCAAAATGCAAAATTTAGTTTTGTGCAGGGGCAGTTCTAGAAGATGAGGTAACTCCTAAGAGCATCCGAGAAGGGAGGGGAACAACTCAATCACCTTCCCAAAGGAAGGTGCAGCTACCATTTTTTTGGGGGGTCTGGTTCACTCAGGCTTCCCCAGCACTTCTCGCTTTTCCTGAAAGTAACGAGCTGTCAGTTCAGTCTCCTGCTCCCACCAGGACTGTAGCAACAACTTAAGAGCTTAAGCATTGGTTTTGCTGAGAGTTAGCTTCAGTCCGGTCTTAATTCCTAAGCAAATGCATCATTTCAAATGAAACATACTTCTACAGAATAAGCTAAAACACTTATGAGAATTAGACAGTTAGAAAGAGATGTACCTATAACTTCTGTGCCCATCATAAGTTAGTATGGTTATATTAGAATTGTAGTTTAATATAGTTCTGGCAAATTGACTTTCCAATCTTACCGCCTCCATGTATCTGACACAAGTATGGAAATCGCCACACGTTCCCCAGACCGACGGCAAATCCGATACAGCTTAAAATGTACTGGAACTTATTGTCCCACTTGGGTCTGCCATCTTCTTTAGGGATTTCAGGTGACACTGATAAATCTTTTGGCATTTTAATGAAGTGTCCCTGGCTCCTTAGCCCCTTTCTCTATAAATGGGAAGATGCTTCAAATCCTGCCTCTCCTACGGGTTTTATGCAAGGTGACTGAAGGATCCTGGAAAGAGAGGTGGAGCTTTCTTTTTATGTGATGCAAAGGAACAAGTCATTGCCAAAACTGCAGTTTAAAGACAAAACCAGGAATTATTATTATATAGACAGAGTTACCACTCTTGACTTTTTTGCGGTTCCTTCTATAGTTAGAGAACTTGGTAATATGTTGTTAATGGGTAACTCAGGATCAAACAAGGTTTTATTTTCTGTTCTCCTTCTGATCTCAGATGCTTTCAGAGAAGTGTGACACTGAATATATTTAAAAAAAACCCTTTATATCAGACTTATTAAAATTGTAAAATACTTGGAAAAATCTGTGTTGCCATTTTCTCTTTTGATTCGTTAGCAGAGTTAAATGATAGAAGACATCTTCTGCAAGTGCAAAAAGTAAACTAACAAAAAAGCAAGAAAAATAAGACTGTGTATGTTCAGACATGTGAATCTGGTCCATTTTCACCATAGCTGCTAGAGGTTAATCACTTCTCACCTGTCAATGAATCCCAAGTGACTATTTTTATTGTTCATTAAATAGTTACTGATGAATGCAAGAGCTGAGTGCTCTCCTTCAATTGAAAGTATGTGAGAACTTTCAGTTCTTGTCTTTCAGTTATACCAGGGTATTGCTATTTTGCACCCCAAATCAGTTCAGTCCAAACTGAAGACATCAGCCAGACAACTTCAGTAAATCAACACTTTATGCCTGGTTTCCTCTTTTTGAACTGGGAAGAGTATCTAGCTGAAGGTGGATTTTTTTTTATCAGTTGTATTCTTTCTTGGTGGCTGAGCTTTTTTTCAGCAGGAAAATCTGACAAAAATTGGTTTTCCCCCTGCAGAATAACATCTTTAAATAGTTTAAATAATTACTCACATTCAAAGAATTAAAAAAAAAAGTTGAAATGCAAATGAATGTAATCATTCAAATATACACACAATGCCTGGTGCTTTACTCTGTTTTTAGAGTAAATATACTACTCTAAAGATATACTCTAGAGCATATATACCCTAAATATTTCTTCATTATTTCTTGTAAGAGAGTATTTTCATTAAGGGGGTGTCAGGGTCTAAATTGGATCAATTCGTGTCTTAAAAGACATGCATAGAAAGAGCTGCAAAGTAATACAAATGTATTGCCTATGTACAGGAACAGTTGGATGAAAAGGACAATCTATCCAGAGGGGTCATTTACACTGTCTGCTTCTGGCATTCAGCCATACCTTTATCAATGATCTGGACAAGGGGATCGGGTACACCCTCAGTAAGTTTGCAGATGACACCGAGCTGGGTGGGAGTGTTGATCTGCCTGAGGGTAGGGAGGCTCTGCAGAATAATATGGACAGGCTGGAGCGATGGGCCGAGGCCAATTGTGTGAGGCTCAACAAGGCCAAGTGATGGCTCCTGCACTTGGGTCACAACAACCCCATGCAATATTACAGGCTAGGGGCAGAGTGGCTGGAAAGCTGCCCAGAGGAAAAGGATCTGGGGGTGCTGAATGATGGCTGGCTGAGTATGAGCCAGCAGTGTGCCCAGGTGGCCAAGGAGACCAACAGCATCCTGGCCTGTATCAGAAATAGTGTGGCCAGCAGGAGTAGGGAAGTGATCCCTGTACTCAGCACTGGTGAGGCTGCACCTTGAATGCTGTGTTCAGTTCTGGGCCCCTCACTACAGAGGGACATTGAGGTGCTGGAGCGTGTCCAGAGATGGGCAATGAAGCCAGTGGAGGGTCTAGAGCACAAGTACTGTGAGTAGCATCTGAGGGAACTGGGGCTATTTAGCCTGGAGAAAAGGAGGCTTAGGGGAGACCTTATCACGCTCTACAACTACCTGAAAGTAGATTGTAGTGAGGTGGGTGTTCGTCTCTTCTCCTGAGTGACAAGCGATAGGATGAGAGGAATTGGCCTCAAGTTGTGCCAGGGGACATTTAAATTGGATATTAGGAAAAACTTATCTACTGATAGGATTGTCAGGCACTGGAACAGGCTGCCCAGGGAAGTGGTGGAATCACTATCCCTGGAGGTGAATAGAAGATGTGTAGATGTGGCACCTAGGGACATGGAGACTTGGCGGTTCTAGGTTAACGGTTGGGCTTGAGGATCTTAAAGGTCTTTTCCAACCAAAATGATTCTATTATTCTAAAATGGTGCCTCCTTCTCTCTCCAGTCCTTGAGGAATGAGACTCCTGACTGGGTTCCTCTAGGTCACATTGAAGTTAGAGGCTCAAAATTATTGTAAGGTGGGTGTGCATGGGCGTGTGTGTGTGTGTGTGTACATGAACTAGAGTTACCCATCTTGACTGTGACAGATGAGGACAAGAAGTTTTGCACCACTTGGGTTCCTTGGATCCCCCACCAGCATGGACCTCCCAGGCAAGTGGTGCACCCCTTGCTCATGGGTGCCAGAGAAGGCAGAACTTGCCATTTCTTCAACTGCTGCTGCCTGATTGTGAGATTACCTCTTCTGTCACCAGCAAAAGCAGAGCTATCTGCTGGGAACTTGTAAGCAATAAGCAATCAATAAAATATCTGGAATTATAAATTAACCAAACTGTCATTCTCATACTTAGAATTTTTTTATTAAATATTTTAAACCTCTTTGCTTGAGACAAATAATATTGGTGACTTTGTGCAACAACAGTGGCATGTAAAGTAAAAACTATCTAATGCGCAAAGAGAAGTCAGTATAAAATTACCCTTCATATTGGCCACCCAACCAGAATGATTGCACATGGAAGAGTCACTTACAGCAAGGCGAGGACAGTGCAGCCCCAAAGAGGGAACTGCAAGCCGGTTTCAACCAACCTGGTTTCAAAACCAAAAGAGGACAAATTATTTTGCCAGGTGTCCCAGCTGCTTGCAATTGAGGTTGTTTTGCTTCCAGGATCCAAGCCATTAACTCTTCACAGCTCATTGCAGTGTTAAGTAAGCAAATGTTTACCTGGAAACAACCCATAGTTATCCTTTTATGAAAAGAAAATTAACTCTGGATTCTTAAAAAATATTTTTTTTTACTTTTCATGCTGCCAAAGCATTCTTCCACATTTTCAAATGGTTTTATGCTGAATACTTTATGTTTCCATTAACAGAAGTCTCGGATGTGGTGGCTATAAGGCCTGTACGATCACTTTTTTTCTGGCAGCAATTTCTGATGGCTTTGTAGATGGCAAAGACAGGGATGGCCAAACTGGGCACTCCAGCGAGGATTACAATAATAGCATACACCCAGCCAGGATAGTTATCCTTCTGTGTTTTGGGGAACTCTTCCTGAAAGAGCAAACAAACAAGTTGGAGAAAGTTGTGAGGAGCAAATACCTGGGAACATGCACATGTTTAACAATTCAACAGATCAAAAATGTAATCAGAGCAGTAGCTAGTCACAATAATTTGCCAATTCCACAGCAGTTTCTAGTCTCAGCTGTTTTGCAGGTATTTTTACTTCAGAGTGATGGAGAGAACATGGTGTGGAATAAGCAAGATCCAGGAAGGGAGACTGGTTGGACAGCTCCTGGCACACTTCCTGAGCAAAAAGAAGTATGGGGCTGAGGGGGGGGGGCTCACAGGCTACCAGGGCTTGGTGGCCAAACGGCCTTTGGGTGGGAAGGTTGAAATCAAAATGTGTGGAAGGGCTGAAACATTATTAATAAGGAAGTGAAGTTGCCAAGGAGAGAAGAAAGAAGCCCCATTTCCCCACCTTCCTTTCTTTCTTCCTCTCTCTGTCTTATGCAAATAAAAATTAATCTTTACAAATTAAGTGTGGGGCATGATTGTTTCTGCTTTAAGGATGCCAGCCAGCATAAGGCCAGAGAACAAAAAAACAAAGCTTGATAGGCAGGGAAGAGATGGGGTGACAGAGAAAATGATGGGACCCATATTTTTTTTAATACGCCCTTCTTTGTACCACATCTTTTTATTATGCAAGAGAAGGAAAGGAAAAGCATTGCTGATTGCTGCAATTCTAATTTAAATCAAACCAATACATTTAGAAGAGGAAAGAAGAAATGTCGATATCAATATTAATTAATATTAATTTCTTCTGTCATCAAGTAACATGAGTAACCAGCACTACTGCAGTGCTGCAATTTTATATGCACACAGAAACAAGTGCAATATCAAAATGGCTTCACAGATTTGGTCCTTTGTCTACATAGAAAGGTTGTGACATTTCCAGCTCTTCTGTACACCCTATGGGGGAAGTGACATCTCTTTCAATCTTACCCGACAATTGGACTAATGTTTTGGTTTTCTCCACTTCAGGAAAGTTACTCAGGTGTCACTATATACCAGCTGCAGGCATCACAGCTGAATTTAGGACTTATTTTTTGAAATGTTATTTTTTTATTATTACTGTGTGTCTTGTAGCAAGTTTTTTACCAGAAAACTGTTTCAGGTGGGAGGTGAATATAACCGACTATGACTCTTACATTAAAGAAGCATACATAAAATAATTCTAAATAAATAATTCGGTTTTGTATACTTACATAGCTAGGGTCCCAAATGCTGTAGAGCAGTTCTTTGTTGACTGTCACCACAAAATAAAAGAAGAAGATAACTAACATAATGAGAGGACTGATAACTCTCCAGGTAATTTGCCAGAAAATATTGGGCTTGTGTCCAATCATGAACTCAATATCCTTGTTAAACCTAGAAACAAAAACAGGAAGCTCAGGACAGTAAAAACTGGTTAGGATCAGAGGGTGCTTGCTTATAAACAGGAAAGGGCAAACTACACTTAGCTGTGCTTCCCAGGACTTTGCTAATGTCAATGTGAAAGGAGGATGAATAACAACATCAAGGAGTTAGACCTAAGTAGTTCAAATTAAGGTGAATATCACTTTAACCACATTAGAAGTTTTTAACTCATAGTTCTTAAAAGTAAGTCGTGAAAATTATTTTTGGAAATGTACTTTGTTCAAGAACTCTGTGAAACTTATGTGAAATAGTTCCAGCATGAAGGAGTCAATGCAGATGGACTTTCCCTACAACATATTGCAGTATTGCTTTGGGATTGTTTGGTAAGCACCTCAGAACTGTGTAAATTAAAAGTAACGACACAATATTTAAAAAGAGCGAAAGCAAATTGGAGTAATTTTAAAAATTAGAATCTATGCACAATATTTACTTAATTTGCATTTCTACCAGTTTTATAAGGTTGAGTACTGAATCAGTGTTTAAATTTACACATGATTAAGGATGCTTAAAAATGGGTTATTCAGGTTATTGATCAAGCACACAATGCACAATGGGGCAAAAAATATTTCCACAAAAGAAATGGCCCCTGCATTCAATGATGCCATCTGCATCAGTCCTGGACCAATACGACCTCTACATAGGATGTAGCACCATGTGCACACACTTCTTAAAAAAGAAGTACATTGGAAGTTTGGGGCTTCTATTGTTGGTCCTCTTGCTTGGCTTTCCTGTGTATTCTATGGAGATAAGCCTACGAGTACTATTCAGTTGATCCTACATCTATGAGCAGCACACAGAATCCAGCTGGGTCTCAGTTACTACAATTATTTATTTTGTCTTTCATCTCTAACTTCTAAGATCTAGGTATCATTTAAAAAGTGATATGGAGCTCCATGTCCCGACTTCAGAGTGCATCCATGTGTAGTTCACATGAAAGTATGAAGGATAACACACAGGATAACAGAACCATCATTTTACCAGTGATCCTTTCCCAGAAAAAGGTCACAGAAACTCATTTGGAGCACATAACACCAGCCTTAGGCAGCCCTGATAAGCTCTGTACTCAAACAAGGTTACAGCGATGTGTACCGGCAAGGAACACAAAAACTTAGTGTGAAGCTCTTTTCTGAATCGATCTGCATCCCTCTATGACCTCCGCCCATGTTTATGTCCTGGGAATAGTTTAATTTTGCTTTTTAAAATGTTCTGAGATTTTAAGGGGAATGAAAAGTGATCAACACAGACTTTTCTGTCTTTGCCAAATTAAAATAAGCCTTCTTTCACTAGAGTACTCCCTCTGCTTGTCTAATTTACCTAAATTGATTCATACATCCTCAGGTGACATGAAACTCTAAGCACGGGAATATGAGCCACAAGGGCATTCACCCCATCACCAGGAGCATCACAGCTGGAGGGTCTGGCACAGGTTCAAGCAAAACCTCTGAATGATTGAAGTCCCCATGCTTTTTTCATATTTCTTACACATCAATTATGAACAGAATGATTGTGAAATATGTTTCATTACATCTCTAGAAAGTTGATAGGTTAATTGCTCACTGCTACAACTGATAAACGTATCTCAGTAGCCTTATATTTACATCCTGCTGTAAAACAGTATCTGCAGCCTGCATGGAGAGCCCTGCTTTGGACAACAGTGTTCAGCATTCACCATAAACACTCCTGGGATATACCTGTTCTAAACTTTCAGCTCAGTGCCAATGTGCTTGTATATGGCTTCTACTAATTAAATGTTTGATGCAATTATCCTGAAGAGGATTTATTGCAAATGCTATCATATTTAAAATGTAAATCTGCTATGGCGACGTTTATAACTGTTGCAAATATGTGCCTACTTTAAAAATAAATTATTTGCATTCATGTTATCCTCTAGGGCACTTGCTAATGTTTAGTATTGTCTTGCAGTATCTTAGGGATGTGTTTATTTTAGCGGATTGCTATAGAGCATTATCTATTTATAATGTATTAATAGAAAAGAAGAAAGCTTTCATGTACAAATAAAAACCTCCACCACACTCTTGACAAAGCACCGGGGTTTTTTTGTGAGAGCTATTTTAGAATCAATAAGCAACCTTAAACGATTTTTGCGTAATTCCAGTGATTTCTACAACAGAAATTTTGTATGCACTGAGGTGTATCATGACTGCAGTGATATAACTAATCAATTTATCCACTAGTTTCTAGTAATGTTTAACTTATGTTTCGTACCTGTCTATTCCATAAATGTAGACGACTGAAAACATTTCACAAAATGCAATTATTAGCAAGGGAATGGAGCCAGCAAAGCTGTCAAATAGTGCCAGCCAGTAATTACCAGACCTCAGCACAAAAATGAAAGCGAGCAAGTAAGATCCCACACAAATAAGACCTGTGAAGAAACCAAAACAACAGCACATTTAGGCAAAGGAAGCAGCAGAAGAAAAGTAAGACATTTTCTCAGTAGCTAGAAAGCTTTATAAGTAATTTTTAATTCAGTTGCAGCCTGAAGATAACAACTTTATATTTCAACAACACTCTGGGAAGGTCTGCTTCCACTCAGGTAAACTGGCAAATTTTCCTAACACAGCACAAGCGGGAGATGCCACGAACAAAATGGGAGAAGACTGAGGAGAGAAAATACGTCCTCTTCCTCCTGATTGGTAGAACAATGTTGCACTGAGAGAAGCCCTGCCCTGATGAAGGACTCAGGTCCTCCAGGTTCCCAGCAGAGCAGATGATAACCACAGTGAGCAGGCTTGTGGACAAGCCGTGGGGCGAGTAGCTCTCTGCAGGCTCAGAAGGAACCTCATTGGACTTGCCCTGCCGGGGGACGTGAGAGAGCCTTCAGTAGGTTACCTAAGAGTCTTAGGACTGTTCCAAATCAGAAAACAGATGGGTGATGGGTTATTTTTCTGCATATAAACTATTCCTTGTGGTGGTAGGAGGTCACTTGTCTCTAAAAAGCACTTACCAGTAACAAGTTCCTTAGGCACTTTGGGGGGGATAATCTTCAGGTCTTGTAAAGGTACAAGCACACCTTCCATATTTCCAAACATAGATGATAAACCCAAGCAAAAGAGCATGATGAAGAACAGGATGGACCACAAAGGTGAGACAGGCATTTTGGTGATAGCTTCAGTGAAGACAATAAAGGCTAGGCCAGTTCCTTCAACCCCCTGTGGGAGATTTCAGAAGCTCCAAAATTAGGCTCATTAATATCACTCATCACTTAAATTTACATTGGTATTCACTTGTCTTGGCTACACCATATCACAATAATTATGATTTTTCTTTCCACAAAGACCTTCATTAGCAGCAATATATTTACTACAATTATAATGCAAACTTAGTTCATGGGCTACTATGGACACCTATTTTCATCTGCAATTCACCTTTTTAACCAAAAAGGAAAAAGGTGAGCACATTTAATTATTATTGCAACTCTTTTCTCCCTGGTGTCAAGGCCCACTCTTTCTGTTGTGACACACTCAGGGCAGGGCTTGCTCCAATTGCTTCCTCGCTTTGGGAGTCTCTTCCCTAGTTTTATTCTCCCACAATGGCTGCAACCAGCCAGTTCCAGCGAAATACCTGCTGCTATTTGGTCAGCTACCTGAGGCCAGCCTAGAACAGCTGTGGACTTAGCCACTAGTCTGACAGATTGCCAATACTTTTCAGAGGAATTAGACAGTTTACATCTTCAAAAGCAAAAAGGGGCAAACAAAGGTATTTTTTCAGTCCAAGGGCATTTCAATTCAACTGCAATCAGTCAGTGGAAATATAAAAAAACCTCAACAACGTCATAAGAAAAAGCATTAGGCAACTATAAAACTGCTGTCTTCCTACCATATTTACATTATCAATATGAGTCAAGGTGTTAAACTTACATCATTCAGGAAAGTTTCCAGATTACAGGTTTCAAACTTCAGGCTTGCAAAAGTATTCGGATCAGTCATGTTACATATCTGCTGCATTTGTTCAAAGTTCTCTTGGGTTACGTTACCCTCTGGCAAATCAAATGCATTCATCAGAGTAAGAATATTCCTGAAAAAGTGAAATGCAAGAAATTTGAAATAATGTATCATGAACTGAATCTACCTTTATGTAAATAGGAATTGTTACATGAACTGCAGTTGTATTTGAAAGAACTGTTTAAAAAAAAGACATTAAAATATGGAATATCCTTTTCCTACCTTGTTATTTTTCGGAAATATCAGGGAATAATGTAAAACATGGTTCCTTACACAACATCTATCTAGGAAATAAGATGGTTCAAATAATTATCACTCCCTATGGTGTTGATACCACATGATTTAAATTTTTTGAAGCAATGAGTGGTCTGACATCATGTGGGTCAGGAACAACAATTGTTCAGAAATTATAAAGCCATTATCATCAGGCTAATGGAGCTACCTCAGCCAAAAAATACCTGTATATTTTGGGGTTTTAATTCAACAACTTACTTATCAAAACAGTCATCATATCTTTCTGTGGCTCTGAATCCAATGATGGAGTATATGACGGTTGCTGCATAGATGGACGTGAAACCATTGATCAGTGAGATAATCAGGGCGTCTTTCTCACAGTTATTGCTGCAATTCAAAGATTTAAAAAAAAAATATTTCAAACACATTCACAAAATAAGTACCAAAAACTGCTTAACAACACTATCAAAAAGGTAGCCTACAAACGTATATGTACAGCAGTATGCTCTCTAAGAATATACAAGTACAGCTGCTAAAGATAGATCTAGTAAATTAAAACGTGATGCCTTAAGCAACTTAATAGCCGTGCTTTTTTACCCCCCTTCAAATAATCCTACTCATAAGGAATAATTGCTTGGGTTGTTTCCATGTCTGGCTCATGGGAAGATAAGTTGAGGAGCAAAAAAGTGTGTTTCCTTTTCATGCTAGGCATGCATGTGTGTGGACACACATTGCCATAGGCTGTATCTTGGCTGCCGGGGTGTTCTGCTGCAAGGTGAAAGATTTAGGTTTGAATTCAGACGGTCAGAAGGGAAAAGTGACCAAAACTTTCAATAGCAGCTCGGTATGGTGAAGCTGTAGTAGCCAAGAGCATCTGGGAACAGTTTTGTTTGATTGTTGGACAAGAGATGGTTCAGAATGTCCTAAAGTTTTGGAAATACGATGGAACATCATGCTGATAAGATTGGACAGACAAGCTGTCCCCTTGGGAAAGTTAAACTGCTTGGTAGAGATCCCTCTGTCGCAGGCATTTCTTGCCAATATATCTGTGCTAAGATGAAAGAATTGCAGAGCCAGAAAGAGACTTTCATCTGAGACAGAAGATAAAGAATCAATATTAAATTAGTAAATGGTTTTATGAGAAGGCTGTAAAGCTCTAGATATTGTATTTCTCTTGGGCAAGAGAGGACTATTGAGATTAACTTGATGTTGTCATATTTAATTTTCTGATCCTCTTTCAGAAGAAAGACAAACCTGTCCAGCCAAGACCTGTGACACTGTGACTTTCCCTCATTTGTAGCATTGCAAATAGGTCTCTAGAGAATGGAGGGCATTGGATGGAAATTCCTTACTGTACTCCTGTGTCAGTTTTTTCACAAATATGAGATTCTCAATGACCAGTTTGATGAAAATGTTTCTTTCTTTCAGAGAAAGTAAGACTCTCCAGCTCCTTCTGGTTATGAATAGGTGAATCCCTGATGGCATTGAAGCCTCAGGGTATTTCCCAAGATGTTTATACTCCCAATCTGGGAGCAGTCACTCACACCTGGTTCAGCTGGTGCTGGACTGCAGGGGGGCCCAACACCACAGTGTCAAGCTATGGAATTTGCAGGGTTTTTACTTATATCTCCATGGGAATTTCACAGCTTTCTGCAGTTTCCCCATTAAGTCATGAATGATCGAGAATTGAAGGAAGATGGCTTGGTGCCACAGCCCTATGTGATGGAAAAGCAGGATGACACTGCTCTTTTCCTTCTGGTCTTTTGGAAGGCATTCTCAGCCCTGATCCTCATGGCTGTGGGACTTGGGCCAAAAGCAAAAGCTTGTCACATTGCACTGAGACTCACAGGCAACAAAAGTTCCAGAGGACCTTTTGAAAAACATCTGAAATCAAGAATGGTGGCAGGGAATTGTGTCAGTGACTGAAATGCTGGCAAGGTGTGGTCAAGGCTGATACAAAACTGAAACACAGATTTCTGAATGTATGACCAAATCAGATACCCAAAACTTAATTCAGAGACATTTATCAATAATATTAGGCCCCTCTCTTTCAAGAGGACAGTGCTGGGGGGACGGCAGGCACCAAGAGGCACTGGTGGTTGCTCTGATATTTTGTGAGGGTGAGTGTAGAATATATCACCACATCACAATTTGCTGACTGGGTTATTCCCTAGGTGATGGAAGTTCATACTCCATTTCTTCCCTGGCCTCATTGCAAATATAAAGGAAGGAACTGAATTTGAATTTCAAAACTCCTAGATATATCTTCTCTTCTCTAAGCTAAGGATTCAAACTGTGGTACACAAATTGCTTTGAAATGTGTGTACCATCACCCAGCTCTGACAGCACGGAGACAAAGAGCAACACTGAGTATCGAGTACTACCACAAAGGAAGCTCCTGCTCCTCAGCTGGTGGTGGGCAGCCAGTCCCCTTTTTCTTTAGCCTGCAACACCACATCTGTCTGCAGAAAGTCAGACAGCACTGGGACCTGAAATCTTGGCTCTGGAGAGCTAGGATCAGTCAGACGAGCTGTGCCTTGCATGGCTGAGGGGATGGTGTCCTGGTCCCAGGTAATTACTGTGTAACAATAGGGCAGAAGTGGACATGCTTCCTTTGAAAGAATTAAATATTCATATAAAATCTGGCTTTTGCCTGGTTACTTACTGAACAGAGTTGTAACTGGAGAAAGAAATGAGTCCTCCAAAGGCCAGGGAGAAAGAGTAAAAGACCTGAGCACCTGCATCCAGCCACGTCACTGGGTTAGCCAGCTCATCAACCTGGGGAATCAGACATACAGCTTAAGCATATGCAGCATTACTGTTTAGACTGAATATGAGGGATTTAAAACAAAATTAAACCAAGAACATCAACAATGCAGAACTCACTCTTTTTGAAGAATGTTAACAAATAGGTCAATACTTCTGTCAAGCTTATTTATTTTTTCCAAAAAGAAAACCTATGTATAGGTTTTCTGCAAGTATTTTGGAAACTGATAAACAAATTACTTTCCCTAGCTGACAGCTGCCTGCTCCCAGACAGGGTGTTTATTATTTAGCATTATTAGTGATTATGCAGAGGTCTGCTCATGTAAAATGAAGCCCCTTTTCATTTTGATTAAAAACTGTTGTATAGTTATTTCATTCTCCTAGGTCTTTTGTTCACAGAACCATACTGATTAGATGGGTTCTACTCCTAATTGCACAATTTGTGCTTTAAAGTGAGACTCGTCCTTAACTAGAATACAGGACATCCCAGGAAAAGAAAGCAAGCCCCCCTTACACCAAGCCCTTTGCATTGTTCTGTGATGATTCTTCCATTTTTTTTAGAATAAATTTTGATGAGGTGGAGAGAGAAAGATATATTATGTATATGAAAATATGGAAGATATAATATGTATATTTTACACCTGATGCAAAGGATTCACCTATCAGGATCCAGATTGTAAAGGTGCCTGAGGAATAGTTAGAAACTAAGGGACAAACCATGCAGTGACTTACATTAGGGGTGAAAAGGTACACAATCCCATTGGTCGATCCTTTCAGCGTCAAGCCACGGATTAGAAAAATGGTAAGTACAAGGTATGGAAGAGTGGATGTTACATACACAGCCTGCAAAAGGAGCATGTGAATAAAACTCTTAATAAAGGCAGAAAACTTGGGTAAAAATAGCACTTCAGGGAGTAAAAGAGGAATAAACGAGGCATAGAAATATTGGCAAATTTCAAGAGAGTCACAATTAACATAGTACAGAAAACTATGTTCAAGAGAAACAGCATGTTCAACACATTTTAATAATAAACATTTTTACAGTTATAGTGCTCCATTTAAGACAACTTGTCACGGCTGAAATTCAACTCAGACCATTCAGAAGCAGCATAAAAATAATCTACACCCTGACATCAGGTTGGTGTTGCCAATGCAAAGATGGGTTCCTAGGGCTTTGCTGGGCAGCAAAACACTGGTTGCTCTTTTATAAAAATAATATTATGGACCAGCACAAATCCAAACAAATCTGTACATGTATGTTTTGAAGAAAATGGCAATCCATAGCAACAAGACAAAAGCCCCTCGATCATGTCTTAAAGGTAAATATTAATGTTAAGGTGGTAATACTTAAAGAATGTTTTACCAACACTTATAAGGACAAGGAAACCGAATTGCTCACAAAAATATCCACATTAATCAAATCTAACTCCATTTCATTTCATTCATCTTCCTTCTTCAAAAAGCAGCACCAGTGATGAGACATGCTTTTACTCAGGAAACAGTTTCTACAGTATGATTAAGTCTGTATGAACAGGGAATTACAACAGCATAATGAGTATCATCTTGTTAAAAACCAAAATAGAGTACCTTTCCTGTTGTTTCAATGCCTCTGATTGTGCACACATACAGCACTCCCCAGGCACATGTTAAACATAACAAAAGCCACCATTGTATACTGCCTGAATCGTCAATGGAAGTGGAGATGTTTAATGTTTCTCTGTACCAGAAATAATCTACAGGAGTGCTCCTGGCACACTCTTCTACGTAATCTGTAAACACAAAATCGTTGTCATTCTGTATGTCCTTTATTTACTTGCAAAAAAGGAAGTTAAATAATAAACAACAGTGTCCTAAATTATACCACCTAATGCCAATGAATCTGTTGCTGGCAAATTTCAGATTCTTAGAGGCTGGTTTCATGGAAAAATGAGATTTAAAAGAGAATTGTTCAAAAAGGATTTTAATACAGATTTTATTGTTATTTCTATTAATTCAACCACGCAGATAAAATCTCTAAAGCTTCCTCAAAGACTCTTCTATCTTTTTAATTTATTTTTTTTTCCTATAAAACTGTGGAGTTAGAAGCTTCTTGTGCCAAACAAAGCGTGGAGAGGAATCCTGAGCATAAAGGTACGTATGTTGCACAGAATATTTTTTTTAGTAGAAGAAAAGCAGCTAGGCAGATCTTTTTTAATGATTGTACACTTCCTACCTCATCCTAAAAAAAAAACTTAGGGGCTTTCCACATGCATCCTGGTCTTTCTTGCTTGATGGAGTGCGGGCACCTGCCCACAGCTTCCTGCAGCTGGGTGGCTCTTCCCCTCCCACACCTCCTGCAGATCAGCAACACTTGGTATTTCTGTTTTGTGGTGCATCTTTCAAGGACTCAGTCTCAGGCTGGATTCTCGGCAACCTGCAATGCTCTGACCTGTGCAGTATTCTGCCCTGGCCTGCCCTTGCGTGAGGCTTTTTGTACTTATTCTGGGAGGAGAGGACCAAAGCTCTCTGAAGAGCTGTTTGCTGACCTATAGGAAAAACCTGCAGGGATGACTACAGAAACAAAGCTGCTGTCACCAAGCAGTCTCCAAGGGGCTATAGACTGTTGTCATATTGAGGGATACAGGTGTTTCATATGGATTATGCGTACTTCTTTTTTTTTCTCCTTTTCAATATGCTAACGGAGGGCTGTTGGTGAAGAGGTGGATGAACCACGTTGCCTGAATCTGGAAAATGTTCATTTTATGCTTGCATTTTGTGAATATTCTGTATGTGAACACATCTGCCAAAATCAGCCCTGAAGTTTCATATAAAAGGTCTAAGTTTGTCTGAAAGGTTAATCATTGATCATATTTTGTATTTTGTGATATTTTTGCAAAACACAGGTATTAAAACAGCACAATGTTCCTGACAGAACTGCCATGCCTTACTGTGGTTTTACAGAAAGAGGCTCAGTTGGGCTAATTGCTAGAAACAGAAAAATGTGCTGCACAACAAAATAAAATATTTCATAAAATTTACCTGTTCTGTTGTCATTGAGAGGACAGCTACTCCAAGGCAGGGGTTCTTGGAACGAGTTGAAGAAATACCACATTACCCAGGCAATAATGGTATTATAATATAAACCCACCAGGAAGGATACAAACATTGCTGCTATGCCTAAAAAAATAAACACAATGTAAATTTTAATACTCTTGTCTTCAAGACATATCAAAATACATGGGATGAGACTCAACCTTTCCTTACTCTCCTCCCCACCCTAATTCCATGGTTTATAGTCTTTCTCCTCTCTTGATTTTGGATGTAGGGTAATCACTGTGAATTTATTACTTAAAGGTTGGACAAGTGAGTCTTACATAGACTTAACAGCCTAAAACTACTCTAGGACTGAAGCTGACATCCACTTAGGAGATGATATTATGGGTGGACTAACTCCCCACAGACACTACACAATCCTGTTCGCAGTCTTACCTGCTGATATCTAAGGAGTTTGGGATGCTGGGTACATGTAAAGCTCAACTGACTTGGGATTTTGCCTAACTGAGACCCAAATTGTCTTCCCTTTCTACAATGTCACTGCAGAGGTCAGCAGAAATGTTTGGCTAATATTTGCTGTACAGGACAGATAGCTGCCAGGAGGCACAGCCTGTAAAACTGTGCAGGATTCAAGCTGGTATCTCTCCTTCTTCACTTGCTCCCAAAGTAATCAACCTCTGGTGACTTCTCTGTTAGACAGTAAATGCTAATGATTAGCTCCTTGAGGGTTCTGACGTTCTCCAGAAGTTTGAAAAATTCCAGATGCAATTAACAAATATCTTCTGTAACTGATTTACAGATGCAGTGGATGCCAACAACAATCCTAACTGGCTGCATTTCTTCCTTTCCAAGTGTGTGGTAACCGCAGACTCACAGAGTGGCTGAGGTGGGAAGGGACCTCCCAAGGTCATCTTGTCCAACCCTCTGCTTAAGCAGGGACACCTACAGCCAGTTGACCAGGGCCATGTCCAGGCAGATTTTGAATACCTCTGAGGATGGAGACTGCATAACCTCTCTGGGCAACCTGTGCCAGTACTTGGTCACTCTCCCAGTGATCCCTGATGTTCAGATGGCACCTCCTGTGTTTCCTGCGTAATGAGGTATCTGTAGAGTTTTTAATGCTGTTTGCATCATCCTGCTTTTTCTACACTGTTTGATGAAGTGTTTGAATACTCAGAAGTCTAATACATATGGGAAGAAGTATTTTCTGCAAAATACTGTCTCCATGGCTTTTAGCATGGTATCTCTCAGATGTAAGAAAGCTCCATTACATGGAGCTGAAGACTGGTAGACCAGTTTAAAGAAAGATTCAGCTATTATTTGTTCATAGAACAGTTACAGAACAAATTTTTTTGCACACTTAAACATTCATCCTAATGGTAAAAACTGCCAATATCATAATACAGAAAATGTCTCTGAAGCTCAAAATTGGTCTCAAATTAGAGAAAGGTTTTAACTGAACCCACACTACTTGGGAACATGGACACAAAATTGTCAAAGTGCCTTAGTGTGACCTGTCAATGGAGAGTTAGTAAGAAGAGAAAAGAAATAGATTCTGGAATCTCTTCTGGTACACTGGAATAAAATCATGACGCTTTGCTCTTAGACTTATCAGTTCAGAGACTTGTGCTTTCTCAGGTGACTATTTGTGTCCTCTTCAGACTTACCAACCCCTTTCAAGGTAGGGTGGATAGAACTCCAGACACCCACACTGCCTTTTCTCAGCCTTTGACCAATGGCAAACTCAAGATGAAGCAGAGGGATCCCCTCCAGGATTAGTAAAATCAGGAAAGGGATCATGAAGGCTCCTATAATGGATAAGAAAAAAAAAAAAAAAGGAAAACAAAAAAAAAAAGAAAAAAAAAAGATGTTTCCCATCAGTGAAGTACGACAATAAAGCACAAACTTCAGTTTTGAGGGCTTTTGAAACAGCAAGTTGTACACATACTTATGGAAATGCTTCTCCAATTTCTGAACAATGCTTTTGCGTGATTGCCCAGGAGGGGACTTCATTGCATATGTGGTTTGAGGTAGGAATAGTTATTCTTCCCAAGTGACAAACATAAACACAAATTATACACTCCCGAGGTTAAACTTTGAAGAAGTTACCTTTGGATTCCAAGTGGAGGAAAGATAGTTACTTTCCTGGAATGACTTCTTTTTTATTCTGCCAAAGATTATAGTTTTATAATTATGAATCACACAAATTATATGAAGCAGTTGAATGAACTAAGCAAGATGCCTTGAATGATTAGGTAGGAGCCTGGGACTGTCTACATAAAATCACCAATAAATTCCTGTCAACTGTTTTCAGCAGCTTTTGTGTTTGAGTAGAAGAGATCTGAAGTTCAGGGTTCAAACCTTGTTAATGATGACAAGGCTAGTTAGTACGGGACAAGTATTTAAAATTATTTTTTCTGACTAAAGTGTACCTCAGACATGGAGATAACATATAACACTACAGTGGAGTACCAAAGTTCAGAATGAAATGCTTGAAAATTGCTATATATTAGAAATATGGTTATAAGTTATTATAAAAAGTCTTTAACTTCCTGAACATAGGCAGTAAATAACCTAAGTGCACAAAAAAAAAAAAAAAAAGCAAAACAGCATGTGAACAGTTCAGGTTTGGGTATTTGCTGGCTTTTCCCTCATGTACGTAATTAAAATCAAATAAAAAGTGAAAGAGGAAATTTGAAGAACACAAATGATTGTTTTGAATTCAAGGCAGTTGAATGTTTTTTGGAGGAGCAGAACTGTGTACTTTTCTGCTCCATGGGGGTATCTTCTATCTTCTTGATATTGTCTACATCAAGGTTTTAGAAATGATCATTTCTGCAGTCTTCATTTTCTGTGTATTTCAATAAAGTCTACTGAAAACAATATTGTTGTATCAAGTGGCCACTGCTACAATGAGGATGGTCAGCTACGCTTTTTGCTTTCCATTCCTATAGACTTCAAATAATGCTACTTACTCATCTGCCTTCATCGACATTTTTAAGATTTACTAATCAGAATCAGTAGTTTTGAATACATGAAATGCAATTCAAAATGCTGAACACTTTAAAAATGCATATGGCACATATCAGGTTGAATGACTGGTGTACCAGCAAATTTTTTTGAAGCCAGTTGCCAAAGGTAGCTGTATACACATGATATATACAGGCTATACATGGTATATACACACGTATACTTCAGTAAAACACATCATTTAACAACGCACAAACTTCTTACTTAAAATTTTACACTTTTCAAAATCAGTGTGGCTCATCCTGTATGTATTAAAAAATATTGCTGTAAGAACGGAGACTGACAAACTGAAGAGTTTCAAAGAAGAGACAAAAGAATAACTGACTCTGGATATATTTTTATTAGTGAAAGACTGAAGGACGTATTATCAATTCTTATTTGTAGAAAAGTTAGCTAAACTTCCAACTCCGCTGACTCCTCCTCTCTTTCTTCTGTGTTAGTCCATCACCTTGGGAAATGGATAATATGGACACCATCAACAGGGAGGCAGTGTCCCATGTTTTTCCTTCCCCACTTCTCACATCTCATCTACATTCCCTTTTCCGGGGACCATGTAGTCCTTGGAAGACCAAAAGTCTTGCATCAGTAGGGAGCAGCTACCCGTTAGATCTAGGAGCCTCAAGCTGGTACTCTCTCAACTTGGAGGAGAGTAGTGGTTTTCTGATGCCAGAAAGGAATGAAGGATGGTGGTCATACTAGATTTGAGGAAACTGAACTCCTCTAGTTGCAAATTATAATTTAGCACTGCAGTCTTAGCTGAGATATCATAGGGACTGATAGGACAAGGGATAATGCTTCTAAGCTGAAAGAGGATAGATTTAGATCAGTTATTAGGAAGAAATTCCTTGCTGTGAGGGTGGTGAGACACTGGCACAGGTTGCCCAGAGAAGATGTGGCTGCCCCCTCCCTGGAAGTGTCCAAGGCCAGGTTGCATGGGGCTTTGAGCAACTTGGTCTAGTGGGGGATGTCCCTACCTGTGACAGGTGGAACTAGATGGTCTTTAAGGTCCCTTCTAACCCAAACCATTCCAGCATTACAAATGGTATCAGTGCTAAAGCAGTCACTCCTTAACTCGTGTCTTTCTGTATATGTATTTTCATCTCACAAACATGGGAAACATATATGACATATTTCAATTTTAGAGGGATTAGAATCACTTCCAAAACAAGGTTCTACCCCTCTGTCCATGACTCCAGGGACTTCTACAAAATTACTGACAGCAGGAGCTACTAATGTCAGATGCAACAGGTCAGTCTTCTCACCATGCCTTGTTGACTGGCTGCTAAAAGGCAACTGCACCAGAAATGGTGATGTGCTCTTCAGCTGCTTGTGCCCCAGTGTTGTTTTTGATGATGCAAAAGTCTTACCCAACGCTGGCAGAGGTTCTGGGATTCATTGAAACTGCATCAGACTTGGTCTCAGAAAGGAATTGACTCCTTCTGTCCTTTCAGTTTCTGGCATTTTGCCTGCATGGACCTGCTTTGCTGTGCTGGCACATGCACTGGCGGGTACGCAAAGGACACTCTTCGTCTGATTAGACATGTGCTGCGTGCAGATTTGACTTCAAAGAGATTGTAGTCTACTGATAGCCCAGCCTATTTCTGTGAATAACACTTCTCCCCACTGTTTTATTCTTGCTTTCATAGGAAACAGGATTGTTGCAGTGTATGTGACAAGTGCCCTCTCACTGTTGAGATCCATCCCTCTATATCCCGATGGCTTCCTTCCTACACGGAAGGGTCACTGGGGCAACTTCTGCACACAGAGCCTCTGGCCTTTCACAGAGACATTACTTATCAATGCATGGAGCTGCAAGCAGCCAGAATTATGTCTCTGCTAACAGAGACGTGTCCAGAAATATGTGCTCCAAGCTCAGGTCATGCTGGCATGTGCTTTCCCTTCTGTTGCACACTGTCCAGGAGCTCTCACGAGGGTAAGATGAGACAAGGGAAAGATAATTTGGTTTATACAAGCAATTTTTAGTTCCAGAGCATCCTCTCTGGTTTAAGCCTGACTCCTTCTTAAGAGTCTGAAACCCGACCCCACAGAGTTTGTATAGCTGCTCCACCTGGATCTTTTCTTCTTATATCCCATTTTGGATTCCAGATTGCTGTACCACAATCTCAATTATCTCTGGCAAAGCCCTTCCTCAGCAATGGTAGTAATTAAGTCCAGAAGATATACCTTGTACAGCTGCCTGATCCAAATACTCCTCATTTGCACTTAGGATAAGTCCTCGTCACCCTTTGAAACTGAACTTGCAGTGATTCTAGATTGTCTCTTGAAACTTAAGAATGGACAGGCAGTTAGTTCTGCTAGGGTACCTTGCTTAACCACCTTTGCTCCTAATGGAGACATGTCACGTTTTTTCATCAGGTCACAGTAAGATCACGTAAGAACTTGGTTAGAACTTTCCACCCCCGGTCAAAGATCTTGTTGTGTAAGAAAATACATAGCTTTTATAGTCCTTTGAAACTACAACTGCTTTTTTCTTATCATACTTGTCAAGGAAAATATTTCTGTTTTGGTAGTTATTATCTCTGTTAGCAAAAGGGTGGGAAGATGAAAGTTCGGGCCATTTCCTCTGAACCATTAGAAGCATTTCCTTCAGAAAATATTCAAAGTTAGTCTCAGCTTTTCCCTTTCCATAGAAAGTAGGCTGATTGCTCTTCTCTTTTGGGCTCCATTTTTGCATGCTTGAGACAACCGTACAAACCTTAAATGCAAAGTGCTCCTCCACTTACACAGCTCTAGCAGTCTGAGTTGACAGCATGCCTGACTCTCCAAGTCAGCGATATGCAGCAATAGCAGCGTCCCTACACTCTCCCTGTGGACAGCACAGTACATCAAACTTACTTCAAGACTCTCAGAATTGAACCATCTTCCATGGTGACAGGACATGCCATGTGTCCTCAATCAACCTCAGCAGATTTAGTCAGGTCTCAAGATATGTACAGCAACCTTTATAAAGATGTCACAAAAGAAATCTACAAGCATGACACGGCTTGTACGGAGCAGTCAGGTAAAGGAACTCCAGGACCTTCCTTGCGCAGCCAGAAAAAGGGGAAAGGATGCCTTTGGTGGAACCATCTATCACGTGAAAAATGTGTTCTGTGCAACTTTATGCTCACAGCTCCCCAGCTTCCACACTACCATGGAATCACAGGGAAATACATTTCAGGTTTACAGATGGACACAAATGGAGAAGGTGGGGCTCTGTCCACCCCTTCTGTTATCACAGACATAAAGTATGTGGCGTGTATATACACCTGCAGTCCAGAATCTATATCTCTAAGCAAAAAAAAGCCAACTAAAGGACTTCTGGCTTGAAGGGTTAGCCATATGTAGCATAGTAGCTGTGATGATTTAAAGATGCAGGGTGTACCAGGTCAGAAGTGTACAAATAAATAACACCACCTATTTTTAGTTGAAGGAATATTGGTAAATTTTCAAGAGAAATAAAACGGCAGTGCTCAATCATGTATGCCATTTTTTCTCTTTCTTGGGTTTTTCTGTTTCCAGGGTTCAATTCTAACAGTCACCTCAGAAATCCAACTTTGTTGTGTTTTCCATTTATCTCAGTTCTCTCCAACCTTTCAGAAAGAAGATATAATGGAAAAATAAGAGACGGTGACTCTGCAAAGATGCTTATATGGGACAGTATAAAAAAAAAAAGCTTTTTAAGCTGTCACAATGAACTTAACAAATAAACCAATGATTGGAAAATGAATTCTGTATAGATACATATAAACAATGAGCAATCTTTCCAGTCTGAACACCTCATAGCTGAGATACGAGATTATCATCCAGTTTCAATACTGTATTTCAGTTTGAACATCTGTATAGCTATTATTCCCTCTTCAATCTAAGAGTTTCTAATGTGAAATTGAAAAAAATATTATTGCTTTTACATAATTCCTCATAAAGGAAAGACAGGTAGACTTCAGGCAGAGATGTTTTTCCATACTATCATATTCCTAGATCTCAGCTGTAGTGAAGGGTACCAGTACCAGCGAGGAACTGCTGATCTCATTACTGTCACTTTGCTCAGTGTGGCATGCACAGAGATGAAAAAGTTCTCCCTCACACAGTGGTGAGGTTTACTGCAGACATATGTGAGCTGCAGACTTAAAGACCTTTTTTTATGTCTACGGCTCAAATGTTAAATATACATCCTGTTTTTTATGATACTCATCAGGGATGAAACAAAAGGGTTTAACAGTTGATTAAATGACATTGCTCAATAAAAATTAAACAAAAGCTATGTGTGATGTCAGAGATGGCTATCAAATGAAAGGAAATTTCAATCTCATTAAGCTGCTGAGGGCACTGAGGCAAACACTGTAGTTTTTACATCGTGTGTATATTAAAAACTAGTTCACCTGTGGTAATGATGTATTTTACATCTTTTAAGATGTGAAAAGAATAAAAATGTTCTTTACTAAATTTTACTGGGTTGAGTATTCCATTTTTTTAAATATAAAATCACAATCTATGACAACAAAAGTAAGTAAATTAGGTAACAACCAATTTATTTTTGAATAGTTGGGTATCATAGTGTTAAAACAGTCAGATTGTTGTGTGTAGGAAGAAGCAGCCCTCAAATAATTCTAGATTTAAGTTCAAACATCTGAAAATAAGAGCTACCTATACAACTCAGAGTTCCTAACTACCTTCACTACAGTCAATTTGCAGAGAAAAAATCCACCTTCCCTGAAGTCCGAGTACTACAAGGGTAAATTTTATACTTCACTATAGTCCATTTATGTTTCGTGAGGGATATAAAATGTGCAAACACTGTTACACAAAGTAGGTGGACATCCAATCTCATATGGGAGTGTCCTTGCTGATACAGTGACTACCTACACCCTTGCTACAGACCTAACCCATGCTAAACGGCACCAAACGTTCATCCATATAACTCATATTTTGAAAAGAAATAAGTTAAGATAGCAAAGCCAACCCTCCAAAATTAGAAACTGTTTTCATGAGGTAGGCTATGCAACCTTGATTCTGCATGCCCCTTATGAGACAGTCTCTAATTACGTGATCACATGACTTCTCATCTTCTGCAGAAATTTACAGTGTGGTTAACAGCTGTATTTTTTTTCTATCTCTTAATCCACAGCCATAATCCACCATTGTACCTGAAGTGAGTTTAGGGCTTTGATGAAATCGTACCAGGGTCAATCATGGTCAGGGACAGATTGAGAAGCATAACCCTTGTCTCCGGTGAAAGAAAATAGCAACAGGGATTCCCACCACCTTACACCTAGGATTCAGTGAAGACATATCTCAGCAGCACAAAAAGTGTGAAGACATACACCATCCACTATACACCATACACTGTCCAGGATAAAGGACTGGGCCGACTAGGAGCAAATGTAGTGAGGCTGGTGTTGGTCTCTTCTCCTGGATTGCTAATGACAGGACGAGAGGAAATGGCCTCAAGTTACATCAGGGGAAGTTTAGGTTGGATATTAGGAAGAAGTTCTTTACTGAGAGGGTGGTTAGGCACTGGAATGGGCTGCCCAAGGAGGTGGTGGAGTCACCGTCCCTGGGGGTGTTCAAAAAACGGGTTGATGAGGCACTTGAGGCCATGGTCTAATGGTCTAATGGCTAGGAATATGATGAGATAAAGGTTGGACTTGATGACCCTGGAGGTCCCTTCCAACCATAATGATTCTATGATTCTATACTTCTATGATTTTATGATTCTGTGAAAGGGGCTTCCTCAGCATACTCATGAGCGTGGTGTATGCTTTGTATTAATTCAGAAGAAGGTACACAATATTGCTGTTTTCCCCTACTCTGTTAGAGGCATGTCTGTGTACCTGAGTCCCCAGGGGTCTCACAGATGCAAAGATGAATGAATCGTCTTGACCACCATCTTGAGTGGCAGAGACTAAGGCAAAACTTGTTCAAAATACCTAGTAAATATGAATTTCCATCTGAAGGCAGATGAAACCAGACTTAAGTGTGTCTGTGCAATCAAAGATGATGCAGAGTGGTGCATCTATTGGGTGTTTGCTATGCTGTGAACATGGCTGAAGGAGAATTAGAGATGCAGGAGCCAGAAAGTCTCACTAGGTAAAAAATGTCTCAACACTAAAATGTCTTCAGAAATAAGAACTTCAATATTTGTTGGATTTTTTCCCTGATTGACGGGAAAAGTTGGAGAACAGAAGGGGTAATAAGAGGATGGCAGTGGTTGAAGGAGTTGTATTTAGACCTACCTGAAGAGGCTGAAGTGCACTTTACAGCAGGGAGGGAGGAGGGATTGCACAACAGTTCCCCACCCTCACGTGTGATGGAGTTAAGGAGTCCATTCTAAGAAGCCATGGGAAGGTATTGCTACTCACTCTCATGTACTGATAAGAGTCACAGCATTTGGTGTTCTGTGGAACTGATAGAGAGAGTGGCAACCCTGGCTACAGGGTCACATATCTGTACAATAGCTCTAAGCCCAGAGCCAGCTACATCATTTCTTTGCTATGTGCCACCTTTCAACTTCTGTCAAAAATTTGAGTGAAAGGGTCCTAAGGAAGAAGCAGCTAGGGGTGACTGTTATTAGTGTGCCTGAACAGGGACAAGCCACAGGATGAGAAAGAAAAATAATTGCTGCCAAAAGGCAAATTAAAACACAGTACTGACAGCCACACATGAGCAATTCAGAAATCTTCACCGACATCAGTCAGAAAACCATGATCCATACCAAGTTCTTTGTGTCTGTTGTTCATTTTTCAGCTGCATTTCATACTGCTAGAACAAGAGGGAAAGGGAAAATAGACAGAAAAGCAGGAAAGTGCCTATGAATCAACCCGGGGAAACAGGGCATGTCCACTTTCTAAGACTAAGTAGAAGAGCCTGAGAAACAAATAAGCGCCATGAATTTTTGGAGATATCCACCCACTTTTCAAATTAAAATTGTCACACATAGGTGTTATGATTTTTGTGTGTGTGTGTCTTGTAACTTTTCTGTTAGAAGAGCTGGCTGTGCTGCACATGACCTCCAGTTTGTACTGCAAGCTCTAAAGACACAGAACCACACACAGAACCACAGAATGGTGAGGTTGGAAGGGACCTCTGAAGGTCATCTGGTCCAATCACTCTGCTCAGGAAGGGCCCCCTAGAGCCAGTTGCCCAGGACCATGTCTGGATGGTTTTTGAATATCTCCAAGGATGGAGACCCCACTACCTCCCTGGGCAAACTGTTCTCAGACACCCTCACAGTGAAAAAGTGTTCAGAGGGAATCTCCTGTGTTTCAGTTTGTGCCTATTGCCTCTTGAATTCATGTCATTGGTAAAGTAGAAGACATAAAATTATGCTTGCCTAATGGGACTGCACCTCTCATACCTTAAATTATACTACAATCAGACCATGCTAGAAAAATTTTAAGATCTTAAGACGTTAAAAGCATCTCTTCTTGCAGCTGAGTACCCTGTAGTTAAATGTCCCTGAGTTTGTAGCAGCAACTTACCACAGACCCCTCCTCGGTCTTGCTACTCTAACTAGGAAGAGCAATTTTTAAACATCTTACTGTGTACATTTGAGGAAAATTACTTTGAAATACTGTTCCAATATCAAACATCACAAAGGAGCAAACACTTTTTACGCATATCCTGAAGTGAAATGCAGACAAGAAGTAGATAGTGGGCAGAAAAGACTGTCAGAAAATGATAAATGTATTTATGAATTTATGCCATATAACATTTAAGCAATGGTTGATTTCAAGATCATCTTTAAAAACGAACAGCAAAACAGTGAAACAAAACTCTTAATATGGTCATTCAGTCCTAACCTGAACCCTAAAGAATCACAGTATATTATATGGCAAGTAGCATACATTTGGATTTCAAATTACTTAATAACAACTGCTAAAAACATATTCTTAATGTTTACTTTCACGCTGTTACTCCTGTTATAAATTACACACACATTGCTCCTACAGCTGATACAGAGATCAGTCCAAAACCAATGAAAACACTATCATGAGAAGATCATTTGAGATTACAGAATCACAGATTGTGATCAGAATCATACTCAGAAGGAGTTTATAAATATTTTAAAACATACATTATAAATATAATATGTATTTAAAGCAATATCAGTTTTAGAGTGAGAAAATATACATGACAGTGCAAAACTGATGTGATCGTTCCTGTGTCCCAAAACAAAAACAGTCCCTTCCTTTTCTTCCATCACTAACATAACTTCATAGCCTCTGAAATAACCTTCTCTGTTACAGTCTGCTAGAGATGAACATCAATGTTCTTACAGGAACTGACCAGGTCTAAGCATATTCCATTATCTGTTTCCCACAAGAGAGATTAAATCTAGTTTATAGCTAAAGTTAGGTAAGACATATTAAAAACTTACCTCCTCCATGGCTCTGACAGAGATACGGAAACCGCCACACATTTCCTAAGCCCACACAAAACCCTACGCAGGTCAGCATATACTGAGCCTTGTTATCCCATTTTGGTCTGGAGTCTGCCTCTTCTTTCTCAAGGACCTCAAGTTCTGCATGGGAAGGTATCCTGTCCTCCAAGCCAGGATTCGGCAACCGTAGCTTCACCATATTTTATTTTTTCTGACTGAAAACGCTGCCCCAGTGAGGAGATAATGAAACAGGCAACTAGTTAGAAATCTGCTCAAAAAGAGAAAATCTATTTGCTGTCTTCAGCTATATATAGTGAACCTTTGGCACTACACTTGAAAGTGCAGGCTTGTGGTAAAAAGAAGTGTCAGCAAATCATTCGATTGACCAAGTCAGCTCTCACACTTATTAATGCTTTATCTGTCAAGGTTTTATGGAACAGTCTGTTCATCTAGTAGAAGACATTGATTTCAGCTAATGTAATTCAGGAGATAATTTGGCTATAAACTGTAATCGCCTATAGTGTTATGAAACATCCCTTGTCATTCATTCCCCTGTTTAAACTCACTTAAATACATATATAGCCCTAGTAAACATGGAGTAAAAAGATTCCACTGGCCTTAGACTGAACATAGATGTTTCATACTATTTTTTATCAGCAAGATAAACTGCTTGTGAATCACCATCACTTTCGGTTACCCATAGTGTATGTGTACAAAATGGCATATTTCATTATAATTACGGAATGTGTTCTTCCTTTTCCATAAGAGATATTACTCTACTAAACAGTCTGACAAAAAGGATGTCGAAGGATGTTATATGAAATAATTTCACACTTATGTTAGAGTGATCTGCAAATTTCTCTCTGCTAAGTTTCACGTGCAAGCAGTTTCCATCAGGATCCAAAAATACATTTCAGATTGCTTTCTACTGAATATATCCAGAGAATGAAAGGGATTATAAAATCTGACCTTTAAAATCATAAGTATAATCTGCTTACCCTAACACCTCTAATCATTATAGAACAAGGTCTGAAGAACAGAACATCTTTCTTGTAAACGGGCTTGTAATCAAAGGTCCCTTCACCTTTTCAATGACCCTATAATACACTGGTCAAAAATTCACAGGAGACAGGGGCTAATAAATACCACAAATATTACTCACATCCTCATTGTTTCAGTACAATCATAATAAGACTGTTCTGTTTGTACCTCAGTGGTATCAAAAGGTAAGTATTTGCTGCTGAAAACTATATATAAAATCTAACACAGTATATGACTTAAGAAAGAATTTTGTCAGCTAAACCCTGAGGCTCATTGCATACAATGATACAGGGTGGTCAAAATAAAGAACTAGAAGGGATCTTGTAAGTCCAGCCCCTGCCAAAGAAATTGAACACATCACAGCATCCCTTTGCAACCTTATCATGTTGATTCAAAATTGTGTTTTTTGTACTCTCTATTTCTAAAGGGCTGGTCTAGAATCTCAGCCCCAAGAAAGCTGTTCATTGTCTTTTGAATAGAAAAGTTACCAAAAAGTAGTCTTTGTCCTTGACATGGATTAGTGTACACAGTAGTAGTCTAGATGGATTTTCACTGTGCCTTGCAATTAGGTATTGATATTTCCCTAGCTTGATGTGAAATACCTCTATCAGTCTCCCTAGCAATAACACTTGCCTTTTTCATGACCCTGGCAGTTCTGTGGATAAGCTGTCTCTTGATTAACCACTGGATCAACGCCTTTCTTCTCCTTTGGTGGTTCCGACTAAGGATTTCCTTACTTGCAGCAGAGCTTCTTTTGTAAGTAAGCAAAAGCATATTTTAAATTTCACCTGGTTTGTGCTGCTCCAGTACATTGAGCTACTCAGTTCTTCCTAAATGATACCTTTTCAGCATTCGCAATACTTCTGAGATCATGTCATGAGTATTTCAGTAACATGCTAGTCTTTTTTGTCCTTAGTTATTAGCGGAAGAATGACAAAAGACTGTTCATAAACCAACCCTTCAGGAACTGCATTAGTAACCTCCCCTTAGATCATCATTCCTGCTTTCAGCACAGCTTGCCAACATCATCATATCTTTACCTAGTTCTTTTTTCACATTATACCTCCTATTTATCTCACCTAATACATCCAGCTGTTGTCAAGTGGCAACAGATCTACTGAAGTCCAAAAAGTCAACATTTACTGTATTTCCCTTGTCTAGAAAAATCAATTTCCACTTATAAGTGTCAACAGAGAACTTTCAAATTGGAGCTCTTCAACTTGCAATTTCACAGAAAGATATTGACCTATTGGTCAATAGCAAGAAACTGCACAGTCCAGGAGCTCACAGCTCATCTGGGTTATTATTCTGCCTCCTGAATCACTGGAAGATAATTCTAATATTCACACTGTAGGGAATATGAAGCAGTAACAAATAGCTAAATAGAAAAACTCAGCATCCTCCCCCTAATGTTTCTACATTCTCTGACTTGTAGGTTTAGTTGTAAATCTTTGAGGAGTTGTATGTAGAACCTCTTTCAAAAACTACAATAACGATTGCATGCTGTCCACACAACATATCTTACAGTTACCATCTAATGACTCTTGGTAATCAGAAATCTTTGATAATCAAGACTCTGTACAGAGTTTATTGACCCTTAAATAACATGTTTCTCTTTAGGCACAATGCAGGTTGATGTGGAAGGAATGAGCATAACTTCCTTTAGGAATCAAATGATATGAGGACAAATTGATAGGATATGAAATAAATTTACACTTGTGTTAGGATGATCTTAAAATTTCTTGCTGAAAGCATTTTCCATCAGGATCCAAAAATACATTCCAGATTGCTTTCTAGTGAATAAATCCAAAATGCCTTTATGGAGTTTATCTTAACTTCAGTAACGTCAAGTTCCAGTGGTTGTTAGTTATCGAGCAGTTGTTAAATATTTGCAGAGGCAAATATGCTGGTGTAGCAGCTCGCTCAAATTTCTTTGTTAATGTAATTGCATGGCTAATGATCTCGGAAGGCACAGCGCCTTTTTCTGAAGGACCTGGGGTAGCAATGAGACCAGCTGGAACATGCTCTGCAATTGCACGGAGGGCTTGTCTACATTGCCACCCTGTGGATGTGAACAAACAAGCTGGGGCTGCTCTGCCGCAGTTACAGCCACTTCCTAATGCAACAGAGCCCTTTCCTTTGCCCTAAGGTAAACTTCTCCTTCAAGTAATGCAAGGCACATCCCTCGGGGTTTGTTACGGTTAATCAAACTCTATGAAATCAATCCTTTCACAGTAGACGCTACTAAACGAGACGTTTTACAAATTGCTAATAATAAATGTGGGAGAAAATGGGTCTTACATTTAGATGGGCTTACTTGTGTTAAAACATTCCTATTGTCTTTTTGTCTACTATCCCCCTATTTTTCATGTACTATTTTTTCAAAAGTTAAAAGGCTATACAAAGATGTAAGCCAACTTGTCCATAAGTAACCCACAATTTTACAACAACTTGATTAAAAATGAAATATCTAAAAGCCATATATTTTACTGGAATGTACACATTTGAGAAAGAATATGGGCATATGCCTTTTCTTGGATGAAAGTATCTTTCGTCTTGCAGGATGATGAAGATGTTAAGAAAGAGAATGAGAGGGGAGCAATAAAGAAAAGAAATGGCAGTAGAAGGATATCAGGGATGTAAATCAAGAAAACAGCAAGGATGGAGCTGCTCGCTTTACTCTGCGGGGCCAGCCCTGGGCATGGTATGGTAGCCACCTGGGTTGAGTGGCTCCAGGCAGCCCACAGTGCATCTGTGGTAGGCTGGGCTCCACGGGGACTGTCTCTGTCTGGGAGACAAGCCATCCTCCCCTGAGGTACAGGTGGGACCTGACACCTTCTCCGAAACTGACCTAGCAGCTGCTCCTGCTTCTAACCTTGTGGAGGTCTCTCTTCATGCTGACATGGACACTCCTAGGCCAGCACAGCTCACTCGGCCTGCAGGAAGCCATCCCAGTCTGGAGGATAGATTCTTCTCTCCTATGAATGAGTTGAGTTGACTGACTGAAGGACCTGGCTGGAGCACTTGTCTTCTTCTGCCCTCCACCATGGGCTGGAGGGAACTGCACTGGGGGAACCTCTTCTGGATGGATACTGTGAAGGGAAGGATAGAAGCAACCAGCAAGACAGGGCAAGGGCCTGTTTTTTAAGAAACCAAGTGATTTTCATTTAAAGCCATTGAGAAAAGCAGAGAAGAGTGGCAATATATGTGATCTGCATCCAGTCGTAGTTTCAGGAATTAGATGCAATATGGTTCTTTCCTTGTGATCCCACCATTCCTGGTGTGACATAGGACAAGTCTGTAACTCTCCAAATATTTTCAGAGTGACACTGCAGCTACAGGCAACTAATCATAAACACTAAGTTTGTTCTTTAATCCTGCCTTACAATATACCATGCTATTAGGATGAACTACATTATTTTCAGATCCCTTGTAGTACTGTAGCAGGTACTGATGTGAAATCTCTTACTCTAGTGATTCTATAGCAATATTTTTTTTTCAGTCAACTTCTACTTTGTAGTCAAAGCAATGTATACAGCAATCACAGTTACTCTTGATTGTGTGATAAGCCTAAAACAGGAAAAGATGGACATGTAAAGATGGTGTAATTATACAGCCAAAAGCCTAAAGCACAGGACTTCCATTCGGAAGCATAAAGTGATAAAAGATGTAATAAAAGTGAAGAGGGAGAAAATTCAGAGGTTAAGTGAAATGCTTTCTCTGACAGGCTGTCCCTGGCAAAATCTGCTTGGACAATCTTTTAAGATATGTGGAGAAAACACAAAATCCTTTTATGAGCTGCCAATGGGTAAAATCCTTGACCAGCTATGCAAAGGGGGAGCACTGAACCCCAGGCTCAGAAGGATACTCAAAATCTCCAGCCTATGGGACACTAATGATCGTATTGGAACAGGAGATATGCAAGCAAAATGTTTCAGAGTTTCTCTAGTTTTAAGGCTAATAACAGCAGGTGGTTGTGGAGGTTACCTTGCCAAGAAACGTTCTGTAGATCTTTAACTTGATCTAAGTTTTATGCTCTGTTGTTCTCAAACTCCACCTGATAAATAACCAAAAGACACAGCCCCTCAGCTGGCATGATTTGATTTCCCTTACATGTGTTTCAAGGCTGCTGCTGTCAGCCCACAGCAGTTCAAGCAGGGATACTTTGAAGGTTTTGGAGAAGTCCAATAAACTTTCCATGTGATTGTAAACTTCTCCATATGGGAGAGAAGTTCCTTTTGTGCTAATAATGATACTACCGCAGAGGAGAAACAGGACAGAACTGACCTGTCACTGAAACTCTGTCTCAGGCTACTGGGAGCACAATAGAGGTAGGATGTCGTATACAATGACTTCTACAAGCATCCTCTTTTGGAGTGCTTATATGGTGTGAGGGAGTCTGCTTCAGCAGTCTGACATGCCTAGAAATTGCCTGTTCATGTTCATTGTGAAAGTAGAAGGGTCCTTAGCCATGGAAGAATTATAGGAAATGGGTTCTGAACATCATGTCTGCTGTAGTTCATCCAGAGCTGAGCTGACACTGATGCCCATGTGGCACTTTTCTCCTTTTAATCTTTCAGAAATAGGCACAATCTTTATTTTTGTCTATACTGGTAATTTGCATAATACTTACTTCAGCATTGTATAGAAATATTTCAATGAAGTAATATCAGCTCCAGCAACATCATCTTTCTTTGTTTTGTCCTTGCTGTTGACAGCAGGGAGGGAGTTGTGCTGCATACATTCCAAAGATCCTCGAAATACTGTTTTCACATTTGAAGACTACATTTCATCTTTGGAATCCCTTTAGGGGCGAACTACAGGTAAAATGCATAGGTGTAGAAACACTTCTGTGGACAACACCAAATTATCTGATGTCATGATGGCCAGCATCGCCCTAAATTTCTTAGCCAAGAAAGAGCTATTGCTCTCTAACCACGTGCATCACTTCTCCAGCAGACAGCAGAACATGTTGACAGTTGTAGGTTGCTGCTTGCCACGTTCATTAAGTGATGAATGGTGTTCTTTAATCAAGGTTTAATATCTTTATTGATGTTTAATATCTTTATTGATGACCTAGATGAGGGGATTGAGTGTACCCTCAGTAAGTTTGCAGATGACAAGTTAGGTGGAAGTGTTGATCTACTTGAGGGTAGGAAGGCTCTACAGCGAGATCTGGACAGGCTGGATTGATGGGCTGAGGCCAATGGGCTGAAGTGTCGGGTCCTGCACTTGGGTCACAACAACCCCAGGCACCAATACAGGCTCAGGGAAGAGTGGCTGGAAAGCTGCTCAGCAGAAAGGGACTTGGGGGTGCTGGTTGACAGCCGGCTGGATATGAGCCAGCAGTGTGCTCAGGTGGCCAAGAGGGCCAACGGCATCTTAGCCTGCATCAAGAACAGTGTGGCCAGCAGGAATTGGGCAGTGATTGTCCCACTGTACTTGGCACTGGTGAGGCTGCACCTCACGCGCTGTGTTCAGTTTTGGGCCCCTCACTTCAAAAAAGACATTGAGGTGCTGGAGCGTGTCCAGAGAAGGGCAACAAAGCTGGTGAAGGGACTGGAAAACATGTCTTATGGGGAACGACTGAGGGAGCTGGGGTTGCTCAGTCTAGAGAAGAGGAGGCTCAGGGGGAACCTCATCGATCTCTACGACTACCCCAAAGGAGGGTGTAGTGAGGTGGGGGTCGGTCTCTTCTGCCGTGCCCATAGTGAAAGGATAAGAGAAAATGGCTTTAAATTACAGCAGAGGAGATTCAGATTGTATATTCTGAAATTTTTTTTCACTGTAAGGGTGATTAGACATTGGAATAGGTTGCCCAGGGCAGTGGTGGAGTCATCATCCCTGGAGGTGTTCAAGATGCATCTGGATGTGGTGCTGGGTGATGTGATTTAGTGGTGATGTAGGTAGGCGGTTGGACTGGATGATCTTGAAGGTCTCTTCCAACCTTAATGATTCTGTGATTCTAAGGTTGTTACTGTTTTCTTTTCCAGTGCAGGCCACCTTTGCATAGATGTCTTCCACAATACCCACTCTGGTGGAGACAAGTTCATTTTGCCTTGGTCACTGAACACCACATTTTTTCTCACCTTTCTTGTTATTACGCTACAGTCATGTTTGGACCAGAGAGCTCGGACCATGAAGCACCAGAGGTGTGCTCCAGAGGAACTCATGGGAGCAGAAGGTGCCGCTGATGCTGCTGGCTGGAAGAGCCCTTAGCCACAAGGGGGAGGCAATATTTAATAATAGAAAGCATCAACTGCTTTAGCTGAGGATTCATTCTGATAGTGTACATCAATTTTAGAAGCGAGAAGCAGTTCTAAAGAGAAGGGTGAAGAGGTGTTTTCCAGCAGCTGGGTGGTTCGGGCTGGGATTAGCCTGAAGGACAGGGCTGTTGGAGGTGCATGACAGCAAACGGTTGTCATAGCAGGTCTCACAATCCCTCTGCACTCTTCAAACTCATCAACAGGCTCTGTTTCCAGAGGTACTATTTACTTTCAGTTGTTTAGTAGCTGTCAGTAGTATTATACACTGTAGCTACCACTTCCAGGGCTATTTTACCAGTAACATTTCATCTTTTCACTTTCCCTGGTGGCTAATAATCCATCTGTAATTAGGTTTTTGGCGTAACTCCTTCCACAGTAATTTTCCAGTCTTTTAAACTTGTTTGGTCTAGGTCAGGTGCTGAGGTTTTATGTGTTTCTTTTCTCTCCTTCGAAATGTATTTAGGCTACCAGTTTAAAAGGCCAATTTGTCCACTTTTCCAAGATTTTGAAACTTCTCTGTGCCAAGGAATGGTTTCTCACTGTCCCACTTGGACTTTACTGACTGAATATACTGCTGCACACACTCACAGACTGAACTTTTGTTATTTTTATTGGGATATTTCGCATAGAATAACACTCACGGGCGGTATGGAATCTCTTGACTAAGATGGTTGGTTGCTGCTTGGATGCTGATGTTGCAAACATTCCTGAAATGGTGCCTTCAGCTGAGAGAAGCCTCAAACTGTTGTTTTGGTGAATTCTTCTAATTCAGCTAGTCTGTGGACCTATGTGACCACTGCAGTGTAAGCATGATCAGTTTTTGTAGCTTCTCTTAAAAAAGAATTAAAAGCTTTTTCTCTTAAGAGTCAGTAAACAGCTATCTGTCCTTGGCATACACAGCCTTCATATCCAGCTGCACCACGACTGGAACTATAAACTTGAATTTCATCCTTTTATCAAAGCTGTAACTTAAATTCCATTTTGTTTGCCACAATACTCAAACTGTTGACTGCTGTTTCTGCCTTGTCTCTTCCACAGATGTACTCTCACCATTTCCTCATCCTCACATACGGGTGCTCAAAAGCATGATTTCAAAAGGTAACGGGTGGCTTCCTAAGACTGTTCCCTTCAGAGGGGCTTGAACAGAGCTGTCACTTCCAGAGTGCAGCACCCCTTTGAGCAAGATATAGTCATGCCAGCAGTCTTCTGGCATCTCCTATTTAGGCCAAAGGAGCAAGAGAAGGCTAGCCCCACTGGGCTGCTCCTCTTTACTGCCCTCCCCCTTCAGGAGCATTTTCTGAGGGTGATTCCCCTTTCCTAGTCCTCACTCCAAGTTTCAAGAAGTCCAAAGTGTGTTTTGTGTTTCTCTTTGCAGGACAGCAGCTGTATCACACAGCAGACAGGTCAAACAGAACATGCTTTTTGCTTTCACTGAAAGCACAAGATGTCTCAGGCTGTTTCCTTACCTGTGTCTAAATGTAGAAAGTCATCTTAGCACAGCTACTGCCCTGCAGGGTATGGACTGAGGACAACTGAGCTGTGAAGTGGTTAAACCCATGCGTGTAGCTACCCTCAGGGCACGTGCCACTAGGGCTCAGATGGGGCTGAAGGCTTCCCCAAGAGACCTTCCCTTCTCAGCTGCCTGTAAGGCAGACACCTGGAGCCCCCTCCACCAAACCCAGCACCACTACCACAGCCTCCAAGGGCAAGTCTTCTTTTGGAAAGGAATCTGCCGCCCTCAGTCCCACAGCAGCCCTAGGACAATTCTCTTCCAACCTACATATGGCTAACCTTCAGGAAAGGCACCCACAGATGTCTGAATCATCTGAACAAAACATGCGTTAAAAATAAATCCCAAACTCCAAGACTTGAACAACGCGGTAATTTTAAACTGAAGTTGTAATATCAAATACCAGCTCTTGTTCTCAGTTTCATAATGAGCTGTACCCTTAATTTCTCAGATTTCACAAGGATGGCATTCTCCACGTGAAGGTGAGGGATGAGTGAAGGCTTGTGTCAAATACAAAGAGATTAAGGATCTTTCATGAAGGGAACAAGTACTCTCAGAGTGCCTGAACACTGCCCTAGAGAAGCTGGATTGCACGTCTTCACAGAGAGCAGGAAAACGAGAAAATCCACATGAGGAAACAAAAAGGAGCTGACATGTGGAATGAGACATTTGAGGGATTCTGAAGGGGAGCAGAATGCCCTCCATAACAGACAGATGGAAGGAATTACCCCAGTCGTTCAGTGGGGTGGTCTTCTTTAATCACTCATCTTTAGCTAAAGCTGGAGCACTTACCTGTTTAAAAATGCTGTACTTCCCCAAGAAAGAAAAAAGCCTTTCCAATATATTCTGTTCTTAGCATGAAGACCAAAACTTTTTACATGCCAATTTAGGAATTGTCCAATTTGAAAATTGAATCAAGACAAATCCATGGGTCCTGATGGAATGCACCCGCGAATGCTAAGGGAACTGGCAGAGGTCATTGCTAGGCCACTCTCCATCATCTTTGGTAAGTGGTGGGCAACAGGAGAGGTGCCTGAGGACTGGAAGAAAGCAAATGTCACTCCGGTCTGCAAAAAGGACAAGAAGGAGGACTCAGGTACCTATAGACCAGTCAGCCTCACCTCCATCCATGGACAGGTGATGGAACAACTTATCCTTGGCATCATCTCCAGGCATATCAAGGATAAGAGGCTCATTAGGAACAGTCAACATGGTTTTACCAAAGGGAAGTCATGTTTGACCAACTTGACAGCCTTCTATGAGGAGGTAAAGAGGTGGAGAGATGGTGGTAGAGCAGTAGATGTGGTTTGTCTTGATCTGAGTAAGACATTTGACACTGTCTCCCACAGCATCCTTGCACCTAAACTGAGGAAGTGTGGTCTGGAGGATCGGGTGGTGAGGTGGATTGTGAACTGGTTGAAAGGAAGAAGTCAGAGAGTTGTGGTCAATGGGATGGAATCTAGTTGGAGGGCTGTGACTAGTGGAGTCCCTCAGGGGTCGGTACTGGGACCTGAACTATTCAATATTTTCATCAAGGACCTGGATGAGGGAACAGAGTGTACCCTCAGTGAGTTTGCTGATGACACTAAACTGGGAGGGGTGGCTGACACACCAGAGGGTTGTGCTGCCATTCAGCGAGACCTGGACAGGCTGGAGAGTTGGGTGTGGAGAAACTTAATGAAATACAACAAGGGCAAGTGCAGAGTCTTGCATCTGGGAAAGAATAAGCCCATGGATCAGTATAGGTTGGGGTCTGACCTGCCTGGAGAGCAGAGAAGGGGAAAGGGACCTGGGAGTGCTGGTGGACAGAAGGATGGCCATGAGCCAGCAATGTCACATTGTGGCCAAGAAGGCTAATGGCATCCTGGGGTGTATTAGAAGGGGTGTGGTTAGTAGGTCGAGAGAGGGTCTGCTCCCCCTCTATTCTGCCTTGGTGAGGCTGCATCTAGAGTCCTGTGTCCAGTTCTGGGCCTCTCAGTTCAAGAAGGACAGGGAACTGCTTGAGAGAGTCCAGCGCAGAGCCACTAAGATGATGAAGGGAGTGGAACATCTCCCTTATGAGGAGAGGCTGAGGGACCTGGGTCTCTTTAGCTTGGAGGAGACTGAGGGGTGACCTCATTAATGTTTATCAATATGTAAAGGGTGAGTGTCAGGAGGATGGAGACAGGCTCTTCTCAGTGATGTCCAGTGATAGGACAAGGGGGAATGGGTGCAAGTTGGAACATAGGAGGTTCCGGGTGAACATAAGGAAGAACTTTTTCACTGTCAGAGTGACAGAGCACTGGAACAGGCTGCCCAGAGAGGTTGTGGAGTCTCCTTCTCTGGAGACATTCAAAACCTGACTGGATGCATTCCTGTGTGACCTGCTCTAGGTTGTCCTGCTCTGGCAGATGGGTTGGACTAGATGATCTTTCGAGGTCCCTTCCAACCCCCGACATTCTGTGAAAACTTTAAAATTGTGCAATGTGCTCAGGAAGTTTAAATAAAACAGCAAATTCCATTCCTCTCACCCACCTTGCCCAAGTTACAAAACAGTGGAGAAATATGTTAAGGGCTTTTATTAATTGTTATTGTTTGCTTACAGGTGAGTGACCAATGTCATAACCAAAAAAAAGTTCATTAAATATTTTTGCATTCTACATCTAGGTGGGCATTTCCAAAAAAATAACCAATCCAGAACAATAGTTGTTGGGCAAGATAAAGCTCACAATAGAATGTTCACCATAACAACCTACAAAGGGAGAATGTTTCAAAAATACATAACACATCCACAAAGAGTTCTGGTAGAAATGAACAGGACCGGTGCTTCTAAACCAGTTACACACTTTAAAAAAATCCTCCTCAAATAACTCTTCAGTCTTACTGTACTGATCTGCAAAGTGTCCATGAACAATAGTTCAACCATTAGTTGTACAAAAAGCTGACACCTCTAAAGAAGTGAAAGCGAGTATCAAACATTTGCTACATTGCATCCATGCCTGTACAGTCAAGCATATGATGCCTCAACTTACATATTTATACTGAAAAAATACTGTACCCTCTTCATTACATTTTCTTTCAACATTTTGAGTGATGTCAGTGACAAACTATGAAGAAACTGAACAAGCATGAAATGTTTTATCTTTTAATATTAAGAACTAGTGAATACATACAGAGTCAAGGCATGAGTCTCCAACACATCGGCATTGATTCACCAGCTGCTGTTTGTCAGCCGAGTTGCTCAACTGCCTGTATGTACGTATGAAACACACCACAGCTGTGTGGTTAGACACTTTCCACGTCCTGGAGAAATCACACAGAGTAATTAGTTCTTCAAACTAATTTGTTCTCCTGGGCAATTACAGCACGTGCATATGGCCAGCTACAGCAGCTCGGCGCAGGCTGTCACACATGAGGAGTAACTCAATTGCATTCTCATCTCCCAGCCCATGCACACTTGGCATCCCGACAAGTTTTGGCCTTTCTGGTGTTTGTGATAGTATCTGTTTTTTTCCAAGGTCTGTCTGCCTAGTACAACTTTATTTACAAAAATAAAAAATATCAGTACATGAGAGACTAATAAATCAACACAACGGTAGAATTAGTATCACTAAGGTGAGCAAAATCACAACTGAAAAACCGAGTAGCTGGGAAAAATGCATTCTGTTCAAGGATTTTGTCTCACAATAGATATTTTTGCTGAGTAACTGGATTAGGTTGCACACACTACTTCAAAAGATTTGTCCGCTGTTTTCTGTGCCCAGACTGAAACGAAACAGAAGGAAATGGCAAGAGAAAACCCCACAACAGCTGGAGTTCTCTGTGAAACTGGGATGGGTGTTCCCTTAGCTGGACTGCTTCTGGGCCGTGCAGTAGCTGACTGCCTAGAGCAAACGTGTTTGTCAAGTCTAGTCCTCAGGAAATAAAGAACTGCTAATTAAACTGACAACCTACCAACACTAATCAAAGTCAAGTAAGAAAGAAGGCCAGATGTTACAAATAAAAGGGCAAACACTGCTCCTTTGAGGTCTAGGGCTGGATTAGAAAGAAGAAAGAAGTGGTTCTCCAAAATACATGGCACATTTAGAAAAGAAGGTGGTTCCTACTGCTACAAGAACCTGAAGAATACGCCAAGTTTTAAGAGATTTCAAGCATGGAAATGCACTGGAGTTTTGGGTTTTTTGAATAAATATCTGGATCTGTATATTTTATTGTGCTAGGTGAAGTAAAAAGCCTTCTTTCTTAAAAGTTTGCCAAGCTTGTACAGCTGTGTGCTTTCATGGTCACGTGCATGTGAAGTAGTGAACCATAAGCTCAAAATTCCAGAGTCGTAGAAAAGCACACCTCAGTTCTGGGAGAACTGGGACAGTCAAGGAGGGGGGCAGTGCTACCAGTGCAGCCCGCACTTAGGTTCCTGTCTGTGAATAACAAACAAGACCTGTCCAAGGAGCAGAGCCAGGTGCAGTGGCTGTAACCATGGAGGTCCCTGTAAGCTAACCAGGTAGCAGCCAGTGTGCTGGGGTGCAGAGGCAGCAGCACGGTGACGTCTGTAATGCTGGGTTACAGCTGTGCTGGCACAGGGTGCCCAGGGCAGCGGTGGAATCACCATCCCTGGACGTGCTTAGAAGTTGTACAGATATGGTACTTAGGGACACGGTTTAGCAGTGGGCTCGGTAGAGCTAGCTTAGTAGAGTTAGGGCAATGGTTGGACTCGATGATCTTGAGGATTTTTTCCAACCTAATGATTCTACAATTCTAAACTAAAACTTTAACCGAGAGAAAAAATTAAGTATTCTTAACGTATCTCCAGTACAACGATAATATAACTATGAGTTTATACACTCTCTTGTATTCAAGCACAGACTCCTAGCTCCAATGAGATTCCCATCATTCTGTTTCTTTATGTGTTAATTAGCATCTTTTGGATTTTCCTTTGTAAAGTACCATTTGTATATTAAGCTGGAAGACAATGCAAAACTGATTAACCTGAAGCATGATGGTACTATCGTCCCCCCTCGGAATACCAATACATACATTTACACACACACATTCACACATACATGTATTTATATAAATGTACATAATACATGTAGGATTTGTGTGACGAGCACCTTGCTCACACACAGTACCTTCCAAACATCCACCTCAAAATCAGTCTTGCTTAAACAAACAAAAATAAAATAAGAGAAAAAATCCATAGTGTTGAGACACCAGGTAAAAAAATCAGGGATAAGGAACACCACAATGTGCTACCTGACCTGGGGGAGACAAATCACACTTCTCTGTTGATGGAGTATGACCATCAACCAGGTAAATCACTCCGAACAGAGTTCTCTTTGACTGCTTCTGATACCTCTAGAAGCTGGCATATCTCTACACTACACTGCAGTCTGCAATGCAAACACGCTCACAGAGTTTAAGAGCATGCATAGCTCACTGGAGCATCTGTTGTTAGACGGTGAAAGGAAAGGCACAGACACTGCACATGTCCCATGCAAACACAAGTGCAATGAGAAGTGGAAACACAGTAGGAGAATTTATCAGCTTCAGAGTACAACTGCGATTGTCCCTGTGTGATCCACTATGCACAATGGATCACATAAATCCCACTACTTCCCCTACTTATCGTTTTCCTAGCATGGCCTTTTCTACCCTCTTGAATTTCTGTAGTTCAATAGCTAGCTCCCAGTATCTCAGATACAGCCACATAAGTCTTCCATTTTGATTTTTATTTCTGTTCAGCAGATTGCCACAGTAGTTATCATGTTTGAAAACATCTTTTAAGCCACTTTCCATATGTAGAGCCATAGCAACAGGATCAGTTGCTGCTTTAACTAGCAGATTTTTCTCTATTTCTAGTCTCTGGCTTCTGGGTACAACAAGACTGCAGTAGATGTCCTGTCTTTCCTTAAGTCCCTCTTCAAATTCTTTTAGTAAAATATTGGCTTTCTTTTGCCACTCTTCTTCCTTTGCCAGACAACTTTGGTACAAGTTACCTGCTGCTCCTGAGTGTAAAAGGACTTGTTTTTCTCGCTCCAACTTCTCCTGCTCCTGTTCTAGGATCCTTCTTTCTTCTACTAGTTTGCGACTCTGGGACACGAGGGCTTCACGGTAGCTCAGGGTTCTGTTGCGCTCCTTTTCCAGCTCCAACTCCAAATGAGCAACCGTGCGACGATTTTCCGTGATTACACCCCGGTATTTGGCTTCCAGGTCTTTTTGTAGAGATGAATGTTTTTTATAGTATTCTTTTTTTTCTCTTTCTATTTCTTTTTGGCATTCTCTGGTCCAGATCCAACCTATCGTATAGAAATGAGACTTCAGACATCAGTATAACACATGGAACACTGATAGAATCACAGAATCATTATGGTTGGAAGGGACCTCCAGGGTCACCAAGTCCAACCTTTATCCCATCATATTCCTAACCGTTAGACCATGGCCTCCTGTGATGGTGTCTCTAAAGAAGCTATTAAGTGGTAAAAACCTTTCTTTCCTGCCCTCCCCAGGGACATTCACTCTTATCCACGTGTCCCACAAAACGTGTTTCTGTGGGTGCATGTGCTACTGGAAATCACGTTAAACAACCGTGTTTCCTTTGGAGTAGAGTCACTGCCAGCCTCTTACTGCTAATACATACACTTCTTGGGATTGTGGAAGGAAAATGAAGTTATGGGGAGACAAACTGGAGGCTTCCAGAGCAGGAACCGCACCGAGAGCTTTCCAGGCCCAGCAAACAGTGCCCACAGCCGCCCTTTGGGGTGTCGCCTTTGGGCGCTGCAGCTCCTCACTCGCCCGCTCTCCTGGGAGGGCTGTGTGACCCGGAGCTTACCCAGCACAGCTCCAGCCCCGTGTGTGGCAAAGGGCGCTGCCGGGCACGCTGCACCGGCGCAGCCCGTGGGGACGCCCAGGCGGGCACCAGCGCCGCAGCCCGAGCCCCGAGGCGCGGCGGGGGGACTCACGGAAGGCGGCCAGGCCCAGCATGGGGACC
>VZRW01001039.1:566864-582882 GCA_013398125.1 Aegotheles bennettii | reverse complement strand
GGTGGCTGCGGGCTCCGTGTGTTCGGCACGGAGCGGTGCGAGCGGCGGCTGCTCCCGGGCCGGGCAGCTGCGGTTCGGCTGAGCTGTCCTGGGCGAAGGCTCGGCCTGGGCCGGGGCGGAGCGGGAGCTCTCGGTGCCCTCCCGCTGCTCCGGCTGTGTGTGGCCGCGGTGAGCCTGGGTCACCAAACACACCCGTGTAAATGCAGCTGTGGCTGCCCCTGTCTCCCAGGGCAAGCGCAGGGCAGAACCTGCTGGGAGGAGCACAGGTGGAAGGGTGTGGGTGTGTTCCAGAGGGCAGGGAACTGGCCCTGTTGGACCTTGGATTCCATGAGGGCCGGGGTGTTGATGGCAGCACAACAATTTGGGATCAGTGTGATCGGTGCTTCCTTCAGACTCGGTATAACACCTCCTTCTGCCCTGTGGGCTTTTGTTCCAGCTCATTGGGAGCAGAGCTTGGTGGCAGCAGGGATTCTTGTGTGCAGCCCTAACACAAAGTGTGGGTGTGTGGGAACAGCGGTTCGGGAAGCTCCGTTTTGTGGAAGCTCAGATGGGAAAAGGAAAGCAATCTGCTAAACAGTTGTGTGGGTTTGGGGTTTGATAATCTGTTCCCAGAGTCCTCCGATGTGCGAAATACATTCGATAACTGTTTATAGCAACTTTAGAAAATAACAACGTCTTTAAGAGAAAATTAGTTGCAAGGCATCGCGGCAGAATTGGCTGGAGATGGCAGCAGGCTGTGTACTCTGAGAGGAGGAAAAAAAAAAGGGTCCATTTCACAGAATCACAGAATTCTAGGGTTGGAAGGGACCTCGAAGGATCATCTAGTCCAAGCCCCCTGCCGGAGCAGGTTCTTCTGGGGCTTTAGGGTATAACCACAGTTTATAGCTCTTGCCAGTTTCTTTGGTGTTGTTTTTCCTCCTCAGTCATTTGCACTTTCTTTAATCAATACCAAGTATGTACAGACCCACTTGTTGTGTGCTGTGTTTACATCCTGCAAGGGTTTTCTTTGAATTGCTTTGTATGATAACCAAATGTATTGTTGCTTGCCTACAAGAAATAATCTATTGCAGTAGAAAGAGCTGTGCTGTTGCTGGAACAACGTTTTGGAAACAGTCAGTAGTAGTATAGGCTAGAGAACGCACGGCTGCTACATGTAAAGTGTGCAGTGCAGCTGGCCACATCAATTGGGGTTCTGCTGGTCCGACTTCAGGGGCACTCAGGCCTGCAAAAGCAGTTCTGCTGCAGAGATAACTCCCCATTTTAGTCTGAGCTGTGATTGTGGGGAGAGCTGTTTTGCAGATAAATTGCATCTGATAGGTAGCTTTCATCTGGCTGCCAGTGAACTAGTCGATCTGATTCTGTATGTGAAATATTAAAGATGATGATTAATACAGGAATTAAATGGGCATGGATTTGCCTGAAAGCCTGATAACCCAGCAGGGTCAAAGTGGGAGGGTAACTGCCTGGAGGAGGGTACTAGGAGAACTCCTTATGAAGAGCTGTTAAAATTGGTCTTGTTTAAAGGTGGCTGTAAAAACCAGAAGCATGTTAGCAAATATCCAAACCCATTAGATTCACTGATATACAAGAAGATAATTTGAGGAAGCTAGTATGAGAGATGATAAAACTAGGTTGAGGAAAGTGTACTGCAGTTCACTTCAGGGATGGGGGAAGGAGTGGTCACTTGGAGATGATACAAAGGGAAGACCTGCTTGTTAGCATATTATAGGGAGATTGACCCACAAATATAACAGTTGCTAGAAAATGCAAATATCACTCCAGTGCATTTTAGGATGCATTTCAAATAGGGAAGCGCTGATGTCGCTGTATGGGTCACCGGTGTGGCTTTGTGTTGCTGTATTTGTTGATGTATTTTTGTGAATGGTGTAAAGAAGGAATAACAGGTTCCAAGACACTGGAGGTTTGTATGGTGGAGACTAAAATTCTGATTGCTTTAACCTGTCAAAGCAAAGACTGGGTACTGGGTAGGTTTGGGTGCCAAGGTGTTTTGTTTTGAACATGCCAGGGGAGAGGGAGTAACATTACAGAAGGGGAAAACTGTGCTCCTCTGCTCCATTTAGGTATTAATAAATGGCTCTAAATTGGTTGCTAATTAAGAGAGAATGAGAGCAAGAGAAATACCTCTGACTTTTGAAGCAATGGTGAGCTGGAACAGCTTTCTCCACCACCTCATTTTTTTTTTAATCTTCAATACTCTTGACTATCTGAAATAATTACTTGACATGGGAGGTATTTTCCATTAATTCCTGTGGTTCCCATAAAGCTGTTTTCATCTTTGTTCAATATGAAAAAAATGAAAGAGTACTACTGCGTTACTTGCAAACATATTCTTCTGTCAGTGCAGCCTGAGATAGGTCTGAGAGACTGGTTACTGTTAGTAAAGTAAATAAGAGATAGTCTGTGACACCCTGGTACTCGCAGGCTGTTCTCTCATCCAGTCAAAACTTCTTTCCTTTTTTTTTTTCCCTCTGGGTATGAATGTAGGAGAGCACGAACTTCATTGCCTGTGGCTCTAGAATGTGTTGGTACAATATTCTTGTATATGTGGTATCAGTGGTAAGTAAAGGCTTCTTATAAACGTAGGGTAACCAGTAATGCTGAAAGTGTAACTTGTGGAAACGTGTTCTGTAATAGTTGTCTTGACTTCTTTCTGTAGTGGCCAGCAGCATGCCAGACCCCTGCACGCAACTTGCACTTCACCGTCTACGGAAAGAAAAACGCTTCTACAAAAGTTTCCGATTCGGTATGTGTGCATAGCTTTGTATCTTACCTGACAGAGTAGGTAATACGTGTGATGCTGGAGAGACACAAAGCAACCAGGTACATGGGTTTTAGTGGAGTGTCGCGTTCAGGTATGTGGTCAGATGGAGTTGCTGAAATGCGTGGTGCTTTTAAACGATCGTTTCCACCCAATAGAATACCTAGCAGATGTTTAGAATGTCTGTTAAGGACATTAAATGTACACTGCTTGTGTCTCTGTGGAACTTAAGTTTGAGCCAGCTTGTGATCATAACAAACTGATTTGTTTTTCCAGATTTCCACGCAATATCCAGTAGTGGACCATGAATTCGATGCAGTTGTTGTGGGTGCAGGAGGAGCAGGTCTGCGGGCTGCGTTTGGTTTGTCGGAGGCTGGATTTAACACAGCGTGTGTCACGAAGCTGTTTCCCACCAGATCTCACACTGTCGCTGCACAGGTGAGAAATGAGGGTGTTTAAAAAGTGCCTGCTGTCAGGAGGCTGGTTTGGATAAGCACGTGAACACCACGTTTCAAGGCCACACTTCCTTTTATAAATACTGCATATTTAGTTTAAACTACTTTGGAGATGTTTAGATTCTGTTCAGTGCTTTTTCACTGCATTTAATGTAACTTTGCAGTTCACTGTGTTACACAAGACAGAGCAAGATAGGAGCTGCTGTGAAACTGATGAACTGCACAGGTTTTTCACAGCCACCTTGAATCTGACTTTGCTGTATTTCTTGCTTTTCAGAAGCATAAATGGTGATTCTTAACAGAAACGAGGAAAATCTACTAAAACTGTACTTCAGTAATGTAATTCCAGGAAAATGGATTTTCATTTTCAGGGAGGGATCAATGCTGCTCTGGGAAATATGGAGGACGATAACTGGAGGTGGCATTTCTATGACACGGTGAAGGGGTCCGATTGGCTGGGTGACCAGGATGCCATCCACTACATGACCGAGCAAGCCCCAGCTGCGGTGATAGAGGTGAGACTCCTTGGAACTGATGTCAGCTCGGAGTGTTTGTAACACAGACTAGCTTCCAAAGACATCTTTTTACCAGAAACACAGTAAAATAACTTGTTGGATTGTTATGCACAAGAGTTTCTGATGCTAATATTTGGGTTCAACAGCTGGAAAACTATGGGATGCCGTTCAGCAGAACTGAAGAAGGAAAAATCTATCAGCGTGCATTTGGTGGACAGAGTCTTCAGTTTGGAAAAGGAGGTCAGGCTCATAGATGCTGTTGTGTGGCAGACAGGACAGGACACTCACTGTTACACACTCTGTATGGCAGGGTAAGCAGCTGGGAAGTAAATGTGGCTTGGGTTTTTGTATTTGCAATTAATGATTTATTTTTTTTCTTTTCCCCCCTGAAGTTTGGAAAAAACCACAACCAAAACCCAAACTAAGTGTATAGCTGGTTCACATATGAATGAGAAGTCCAGGGGAATGATTGATAACAATTCTGGATTTCCTTCCTTCCTAAGTCAATGTGGAAAGATGTAGCCTGGGTGAAGCTTGTTTTTTGTCAGGAGTACACAGAAGTAGAATTAATCGAAAGATTGTCATTGTGATGGCTCTTGTGAAGACAGCAGGTGTTAATTAGTGTACACTGTTAGCTTTGTGGTCTCTAGTAGTTCCTCACTGTTAATACTTTCGTGTCTGTTGACTAGACCTAAAGAGAATTTCATGTAAACCTTCCCCCTAAAAGATTTTTTCTAAAAATCAGACACAGCAGCATTGGGAAACTCTGAAAAGAGATACAATGCAGTGTTTTTCACTCCAAACAGAGAGCAGAGAGAAAAGAGAGGTGTAAATGCATGAAGGCCTGCTGTGCATTTCTGAGCTTGCTTTAGGGCAAGTAAGTGACTAGTGCTCCAGCATCTGTTCCTATCAATTCTATAAACCATAACTGAAGAAAGATTTGGTTATTTTAACATGGTAGTAAGCTACTTGAAACCTGAAATTAAGTACCTAGTAGCTACTGGTTTTTTATTTACTTAGTAGCTGGCTAATTGCTCTCCTTCAGGTTCACGCTCTGTATACTGCTGCAATACAAATCCTTAGTGCTGCCAAACACTGGTCTGATCCCTGAGGGCATGAAAGAGTGTTTTGACTTGATGCCTACTGCTTCTGCTGGTATGTTAGGCTCCCGGAGATGTATTCTGCTTCCTTGCAAGAGGTTTAAGTAAAACATGCTTGTACATGTATCAAGCACCACAGCTGACTGAAGTGTTGCCAGATTTGGAGGGAAATAACAGGCCTTGCTGACTAGCTGTGGCTTCTCAGAATTCTGTGGTTTTATAGCAACTTGTATCTCCTTAAGCTAGAATAGATTCATTAGCAATTTTTTATAAAGATCTGTGAGGAAACCAGCTTCCCTGAGAGTTGGTGGAGGTGGTTTCTATCCTGATACAGCCCATGTGCCTTGACAGCTTTGAGGAAAGGTTACTATTTCTGGATTTCTCTTAAAGTTCCTTTTTTTATTTTCCTCTAGTCCTTAAGATATGATACAAGCTACTTTGTTGAATATTTTGCCTTGGACCTACTTATGGAAAACGGAGAATGTCGTGGTGTTATTGCCCTTTGCATAGAAGATGGCACTATACATCGTTTTAGAGCAAAGAACACTGTCATTGCCACTGGGTAATGTAATGTTTATGATGAAGGACAGAAACTTGAGAGTGTTACTGGTTAGAAGTTCATGTGTTAGTACATGAATCTGAAACTAAAGTGTAGAGGTGCTGTGTTGGCTTGAAAAATGTAACTTATGTTTGTCTTTTTCCCCCTTTTGATCAAAAGCAATATAACTTAATTCAGTCATTCCCTCTGAAATAAGGCACCTATTAATTTTGTGACCAAGTATAGATTTAATACGATGTCTAGCTTTGAATTCCAGAAAAATGACATAAAGATGGAATCTGTAAGAGCGGTATGTTTGTTCCAAATGATCTGAGATTCTGAAAATGTGCTGTTTAAAGCTGACATTATTGCAATGCTACCAACATACGCATATTTCTGTAGAGTTCTGAGGTTCTTGTAGGAAGCAACTTTTTTTCAAAATTTGAGAGAATCTGTTACATTAAGATACCCTACAACAATTAGACCTACAATTCTGGTGAAACTGTTGGATAAGTGTAACTTAACATCAGTTAGTTGTGAAAGTTAGTTTGTATACCTTTATTGGAATGCTGTATGCCTTAGATGGCAATAAGCAGCAAAAATCTGTTACCTGTTTCAATATGACAGATGTTTATAAATATCTTGCATAGCAAAATACTGAGTTTGGTTGCCTATATAATTCGGTTTTATTAAAGCTGAAGCTGGTTTCATACTTAAGTACTTGGAGATAAATACAATATGTAGATTGATACTTCTGAGAGTTTGTCCTGAAATTTGGGGGATTTGCAGTGCTCAATAACATAGGAAGCTAACATGTTTGTTCTAGGCGTAAAAATTCACTTTTAATACCTAATTCTGGGCAACTAAGTTTTGAAATCTAAGACTATAAAATCAGGGCCATATTGAGGATTTAAACTTGTTATATGCTATGTCTGATAAAACTGCTAGTAATAGTTCAAAAGGAGTCTCATGCTGTTGGATCGGATTGAGAGAGCTTTCTGAGGTAACTCTTCTGGCAGAAAGGCTTCCGATACTAACCTGGCTAGCCTGCTTTGGAATTGTTATTTTTTTTCTTGGATCTTATGTCACCTGCCATTTTTCAAATATGGTTGAGCATAACAGGACAATACCAATTTTATTTTCTTTTGTTTGAACTTAATACAGGAGATGGCAAAGCTTATGCATCTTGCTTATTAACCCTCTGTTCTATTCCCACTGCTGTGCCAGGTGCGTAGTTGAATGGTGTGTTCTGGTGATTCTGCTAATTCTGTTGCTTTTTGTGTTCTGTAGTGGGTACGGTCGCACTTACTTCAGTTGTACATCTGCTCATACTAGTACGGGTGATGGCACTGCTATGGTCACACGAGCTGGTCTTCCTTGCCAGGACTTAGAATTTGTACAGTTTCACCCTACAGGTACAGAATATGAAATAACATGACGTTATTTTTAATGAGTTGAACAGATTTTTTTGTTGTTGTTTGAAAATGTGCTCAAGTCAGTTTGCACTTTTCTGCAGCACTTAATTAGTTCCTTAGTTGCTTGTGGCAGGTGTTCAGACTTGTCTGTGACTGCTGTGCAATATAAATCCAAGAGTAAGAGTTACGATATGAGAGGTCTCATCTGAGACGTCTCATCTCTTCTAATTTAAAGACATGTTAAATATTTTGAGGTGCTGTCATCACAATACTAACAGGATTTATGAATTCCAAGTTGAAACCACCTCTTAAACGTACGTTTCCTCTTGTCTTTAAAATATTAAAGAGTTTGTTATTAGCTACAGGAGCAATGGGATAGGTGCAAATGTTAGAGAGTCAGATACTAGAATCCTTTGTGGAAGTGGTGTAGTTGAAGTAAAGGTTACATGTTTAGGATTGTGGTTTTATGGCACAGGATCAGTATCTAAACTAGACAACCGTGGTCACAAACTAAAAAGTAATTTTTTTTGTTATAGCTAAACAAATACTTGGTTTTAACTTGTGATAAGTGATGACTTTTTAAATTATTCACTTAATTTTACAGTGTTACGTAGTTGTATAAAGAGATCCAAGATTCATTTGACTTGGCTAAGGTTGTTACAGTCAAAGACACTTCACTGCTTGTCTGGTAACTCCATAGCTTTTAACAGAATTATCAAGTGTGTAAGTTGGTTAGCGTTTTTGTTTTCTATGACAACCAGTGCTGAAGGCTAACAGCTAGGCCTTCCTTCTGTAAAGGAAAATAAGACTTACTGAGTAAGCTCTTGCATTCCACACGATTTAAAACCATCTTGTACTGCCTTAGCACAGAAGAAGAGGGAAGATAGATGAGAAAACTGGCCTTGAGGTAATCAGCTTCTGGTTTATTTAAAAAACTTGAACAAAGTAATTGCTGAAGGTCTACACAATCTTTGTGAAAGTCTCCTTACGTACTGGTGGGTGTAGATCTGTTCTAATGTTACAGATGCCGTGAGTGTTCCAAATCAACTTGCTCACCTTCCAGGAAGAGTGTTTGAAAGGAATAACATTTGTTTCTGAGCAATCTTGGGAGACAGTGACTAGTGGTATGATTAGGGTGGAATAAAATCTACCCCTGTGACTTGTTTGCATTATTTTAAGAAGACCTTATTTGTTCAATTCTGGTTGTCCTGATCATGAGGCTGCCAAGACAATATCTCACTTGATGGTTATTTTCTTTCTTGACAGGTATCTATGGGGCTGGCTGCCTTATAACAGAAGGATGTCGCGGAGAGGGAGGTATTCTAATTAACAGTCAAGGTGAAAGATTTATGGAGAGATACGCCCCTGTTGCTAAGGATCTGGCTTCCAGGGATGTAGTATCTCGTTCTATGACCATAGAAATCCGTGAAGGCAGGTTAGTTAAATACTTCTAATGAAGCTGCAAACTAAATACTTAATCATACTAGACTGTATACAGTACCACAGTTCATTTGTTAAACACCTGATAATTCATGGAAGTGGGCTTTAATAACTGTTAGCTGAACACTGCATTAGGGCAGAAATTTTGATTTTTCATTCCTAATGGTACTAAAAGGGAACATAAGATGGGAGTCTCCTGTTTGAATTTGGTGCATCTAGAGACAGTTGGTCAAACAAGTTTAACGTATATGTTCTTATTGCAAACAAGGGAAATAATTTGGTACTCTTATATTAATTAATTGCCTTCAATTTTTACGTATTTCTGCTCTGATATAGTAGCTTGAAGTCTTCAGCATTGTGGATTACTGTGAAAAGAAAGCTGGGAGGTGAAAAATACACTTAAATTCTGCCAGGTTCAGCAGTTTCCTCAAATAAGCTAGATACTCATTTTTGTCAGATAGCCTTTGAAAAAGAATGAAAAGTTAAAATTTTTCACAAATGCAACAAATTGGATTAGAAATATTGCTTGTGTTTGCAGAATTCCTGTTCTGTATTCCAATGTTGACTTTTTTTTTTTTTGGTAGGGGTTGTGGTCCTGAAAAAGACCATGTGTACTTGCAGCTGCACCACTTGCCACCACAGCAGCTAGCAACTCGTCTCCCAGGAATTTCAGAAACAGCTATGATATTTGCTGGAGTTGATGTCACTAAAGAGCCTATTCCTGTTCTGCCTACTGTGCATTATAATATGGGAGGCATCCCTACTAACTACAAAGGACAGGTAAGTAATAGATCGTTTCTAGGATTGTTTTTTTTCTGCAGTGTGATAATAGTAAATGATTTTCCAAATAGAAAAGCATTAATGATGTTTTTCATAAAGGTAAGGATGCTAAATAACATTAGCTTAATAATATTATAGTAATGGTGTCAGAGTACTTAAAACACACAATCTGCTTTGTTTTTGTAAATAACTTGAGAGCCACGTTGCAGTCCATCTGGAGATACGAGTTCCAAGAAACATGTAAAATGAAGTTGCTGTCATGTCTGACACCGTTATCAAGTTGAGGATAATGTATAGTTGAACGGTGATCAAACAGGGCTCTGTTAACAGGGCTCTACTACAATCTGTAACTTAAGTGGCTGTATGGGAGTTCTCTGTATCTCAGGTAATCTCTACCCTAAAGCAGATTCCTTCAGGTCAATGTGATGGTGTCAGATGGTTTCTGTTTCAGTGTATTGTTATTTTTTTAATGTAAAATTTTGCCTTAGAAATGTGTGCAAATCAGATTTGCTTCCTGTGCCTTTCTGGCTTGCTGGAGAATTGCAATGTAGTAGATGGTTCTGTTTCATAAGCATAAGGAATCTCGGCTTTAGTGCCATTTGTATTTACATAGAACTAAGGTATTCATGGTTTTAGTGTTGGAGAAAACTTTAGATTGCTGTATTTCATCCTTAAATGCACGTGGCCTTTGCAAATGAGGTTTACACTGTTACAAACTCTTTAAGAGACGAGTATTAAATGACTGTCTGAAATTTCAGGTGATCACACATGTGAATGGTGAGGATAAAGTGGTACCTGGATTATATGCTTGTGGGGAAGCAGCCTCTGCATCCGTCCATGGTGCAAATCGGCTTGGAGCAAACTCACTTCTGGATTTGGTTGTGTTTGGTCGTGCTTGTGCCCTTACTATTGCAGAGACATGCAAGCCTGGTGAGTCTTACAGTTTGTCTTGCTTTTTTAGAGACATTTGCCTTTATCACTTCATTTCTGCCCAACAAAGAGTTGTTGCTACCTAATTCAAATTCAGAATGCTAGATATAAACTCTTATTTGTTAGAAAATACAGAAATCAGTGTTCCTGCTTTTTATAGGCATGTTCTTTGCAATGCAAATGCTCGTCGTTGACTTTTGCTTTGTGAGTTGATCTTAAAACTAGAACTGGGTCAACGCTATTGTCAAAAAGAGCTGAGATTTTTCACAAACGAGCAAAACAGAATATTGAATATGAAGACTGACTTCTCTATATCCTGCATGGCGTCTTCTACATCAAAATGTAGTCTGTCTTACACTTGGCACTTCCGTATAGTGGAATTTGCTGCCACTTTGTTGATTTATAAGGTGGGCTGCATATGCAAATGATGAGAGATGGATACTAAAAATAGCAGCATCTCATCCCCTATATGTGGATTATTACTGCTGAATGCTACTTTTAAATAATCTGGTTCAGCAACAGCTACTGAGCTGAAAAACCCAACCAACAAACGAAATACTGTGAGACAGTTATGTTGTCAGAGCAGCTCAGGTCCAGAAGCAGCCGTCTGTTTTGTCATTGCTTAATGTCTGAATTAGTAAGACACCTTTTTCAGTCTGACTGCATAAAGTGCACAGAGTGACAGTTCTGGATAGAATCGGCTTGGATTTAGCAGTGCCTGTTGGCTCTGGCTTTGTGCAGACATTTATTTGGATCAGTCTTTCTGTGGCTCCTTTGGGTTTGAAGTTGCAGGAAGGTTTTTATTAGTCTGAATGCAAAGCTACACAAGAGATGAAATGTACTGGTAAGATGCTGTGTTTGATTTGTTACCCAGTAACGGATGGTTTCCAGTAAGAAGTAAGATGCAGAGTTCATGCGATGTTCAATTCATGTTGAATGCCAAGCTTATTGACTGGTCCCTGCTCCTTTACCAGGTCCAGGAGAAGGCGGGAGGTTTGGGGGAGTACAAGGAGACAATGAAAGTATAGGAGAAGGTGGTAAGGAGCCATGAGCTTATTCCATAGTTTAGAATAATTTGCATCAAGTACTGTTTTTAAGAAATTAACAGCAGAATTTAGCCAAACCTATAAGTTCCCTTCTAAATGTCACAGGAAATAATGTGATTCATATATGCCACCGAGAACTCTGTTTTTAAGTGTAGGGATACTATTGGTGGGAGTTGAGGAAAATTACAGTTAAACTGTACCTCGGAGGAAGGAAACTGATTCAGTTTTAGTCAAATCTGACTACTTGTAGTTACTAGGCTATGAAACTGCTGGAAAACAAAACCAGTCCTCTGCTAACCTTACCGACATTTTCTTACCAGGAGAGACAGTGCCCTCCATTAAACCAAATGCTGGTGAAGAGTCAGTTGCTAATCTTGACAAATTAAGATTTGCTAATGGAACCACAAGAACTTCAGAAGTGCGACTTAACATGCAGAAGGTAAGCCTGGGGAAGCTGTCCCGTACTGGGTGGGCGAAGCTGCAAGCAACAGGGGGCTTGGTCACTTTGCAAAGTACACTTCAGGATTTGCTTTGCAGAGGTAATAAGCAGTGTGAGAAGATTTGTCTATGTGCAGTAAAGGCTGTATCAGTTCTGTTAGTTTCTTCTTCCCTTCATGGTGATTCCTGTTGGGTAGTTACCCACTGTGTAAGAGTGGGGTTTCCTCTGGGGTGAACAGAATGTTTTTTTTCTTTTTTTTTCAGGCTGCAGACGTGTTTGAAGTCAAACCAGCTCTATATCAAGCTTAGTGGGAACTAATGAAGTTAGGTGGGATATTATGCATATGCTGCATGTGAAACTGATTTTGTTTTACTGTCTTGCAGACAATGCAAAACCATGCTGCTGTATTTCGTACTGGTTCTGTACTCCAAGAAGGCTGTGAAAAACTCAGCCAAATTTATGGTGATCTGGCTCATCTGAAGACATTTGACAGAGGTAATTTGATAGCAAAAATACACCTTGGCCAGAGTGCTCTCTGGGACAAGTGTTTTTTCTTTTGTAAAACTTCTTAGGTGTTTCTAGAAACTTTGGCTAAAACCATTTTGAATCTTTCAAAATATTTTGTAGAGCCCTATTTGCTAAACGTGGTTATCAGCGAAGTACTTGATCTTACTGGTCATCTTCTGGTTGCACACTCTTTGAAAGAAGCAGAGTCTGAGATCAGATTTAACTGTGTAAGGTTACTTATACAGTTATTCTTATACAGAGAACTGCTGTTCTCTCAGAACATTGTGTGAAGTTGTTCAAATACTACGATTAACTTTGTAAGGATCTTCTGAAAAGGCCAGGGAGTTGCAAAAAAGTGGCAATACTCTTCATAGGCTGAGCACTCAGTTTTCATTTGTCAGCTGAGCAGGTAGCTCTGCATACGGATACTGCACGTCTTGCATTGTATCTTAGAACTTGGTTAATTAAGTACAACTGATGACATAACTTTTGTCCACTCACATTATCTATTTCTCTCCAACTACTGCTCTTGGATACGTATCCTAACACTGAAAGTAGAACTGGCTTTCTTGGACAGCTTTCACTGAGCATCAGGAAAACTTACGATAGCTTAGAACATAGGGATCAAAATAAAGATGCATTCATTTAAGTGTACTTGGGTCCACCTTGGGGATACTTAAATAACCTTGTATAGCTAGCAGGTTTTTTCCTCTCTGAGGGTGGGAAGGAGGGGAAAGCCCTGTTGTCTGGATCTGCTGGGGGTCTACTTAAAGAGTTACATCTAGCCAGATCTTGTGATCCAAAATGAGGTATGGGGACTGAGTTGTAGGTATGTTATAGAACAGGCAAGAATCTGTGGTGTAATTTTGTCTCAGTAGTACACACGCAACAGGGACACCTGGTAGGACTACTGAACTTTTCTAAGATTCATTACTGTTGTTAGGGTGTAGGAGTCATTGCTGAGCTTTGCAGGCAGTGGTGAGTAACTCAGTATTGCAGAGTACTGTGACTGTGGTAGGCAGAGCACTGGCTAGTTCAGTTCTAAGTATCAGCAATAGGACAGGAGTAAATAGAGGAATAACTTGCTTGTAGAACAACTTCCATAGTATTTTAATATTTTACTAGGTATTGTGTGGAACACTGACTTGGTGGAGACCCTTGAACTGCAAAACCTGATGCTTTGTGCTCTGCAAACCATTTATGGTGCTGAGGCTCGCAAAGAGTCCCGGGGTGCTCATGCCAGAGAGGACTATAAGGTACAAATATCTTCTGTGACCTGGATGTAGGATTGAATTTGCTTGTTATGTGTCCTTGGATGGGTTATTTGAAAGTTGTAATTTCTTCAAAGTCTTCAGGATCTTGAGTTAAGATTAGTGTAGTATTTGTCTGGGGTCTCATTTGTTTATCTGTTTTTACTTGTTATGTATAAAATGACCAGTGCATGCAACATTGTGTAACGATCTTGAGAGAAGTGTAGGCCCGTGTGTGCATTGCAATGGTCAGAGAGGTCTAAACCAGGATTACAGTAATATCAGGTCATGAATGTGTAAGTGGGATTTCAAGCAGAATAATTGTTCTGTGGAAGGAACGTTACCTTAAATACTGAGTCTTAACAAGGGCTTCAAAGTTTGACATGGGCACTGTTAAAAGAAAGCTTGCTGGCTGTGAGGAGACAGAGCGTACCACAGCTGTGATTGGAGTGCAGCTAATCATGTGGTGGTAAAGGGATTTGAGGATGCAACTTCTATCCTATAATAACCTAATTTTCTCCTTAGGTACGGATAGATGAGTTTGACTATTCCAAGCCACTCCAAGGCCAGCAGCGGAAGCCGTTTGAGGAGCACTGGAGAAAGCACACCCTTTCGTACGTGGAAGTCCCGTCCGGGAAGGTACGTTGGGCCTGATGCTTTGAGTGTCTTTCTCACTGTCAGCAGACAGCTGCTCAGAGACAGCTCTTGGTGTCATGATGATACTGCAAATTATTGTCACGCTGAGGTACCTGATAACAGTTTAGTGTATTTAGAGAAAAAAAAAAGTGAATGTTTATTCTGCTGTTGAACAGTAGGCATAACTGGGAGAAGCTGCTGCTGATCGTTCAGAAGTGACTTTGACGATTTCAACTGGAATTGTTTTCCCCTTGTGTCAGGCTAGTTCAAACTGGTGCTGGCAAAACCTGCTGCTGGTGTGTAGCATACAGTTTCTGTGGTGTTTCAAAGATAGAACTAAAATCTGACCCTATAAAAGTCTTGAGCATTTTTGGTGGTTTTTTTTGTATCTTATTGTCTGGATCCTCTGTTTCCTTTACCCCACATGCAGCTTCCTTGAATCTAACAAGTGAGAACACTTCACTTCCTGAATAGCTGCTGTGGCCAGAAAGACAGTGGCACAGTTCAGCCTTCTAACTGATCCACTGTGGTCTCGATCTTCAGGCCTTTCCTAGCTTCAAGAACTAGGAATGGGCAGTCTTAGCCAAAACTTTACTTTTGTCCAAAAGGCTTTTTTAAAGTAGTAGTCTTCTGCTACCATTTCTAGTCAGGCTTTGCTTTTAATGAATTCAGTCAGCGGTAACTTGGTAGAACTTAAATGTTCCTTGTAGGTTCCTAACTTATTTTTCTATGGAAGGAAACGGGTAACTGAGAAATTAGGTAAATGTCAGTGAAGTCATTCTGACAGCTGTGTTACTCAGTCATTCCTGATAGCTGGGCTGTCTTGTTTAGATACAAGAGGTTGGTTTTCTTACAGTTCTTTGTTCTCTTTTACTTCAGGTTACCCTGAAATACAGACCTGTGATTGACAGAACTTTGAATGAACAAGACTGCTCAACTGTCCCACCTGCTATTCGCTCATACTAGTTACTCACATGCAGCTTGCAGTTCTCTCCCTGCGGGGGTTAGTGTACATAAGCATAGTGCAAGCAAATCAAAATAGTATTGTCACGGCCAGTTAATGGAAATGGGCAACAAAAACTTTTCTCCAGCTTGTATTCTGCTGTGGCTTACTGTACAGTTATGAAAACTGAATGCAGGACAGCTTCTGTTGTCACGCATCTGTCAAAACTGACAAGGAAAACACAAAATGTGTCTAAATAAAGTGATTATAAGTCTTGTATCTGTATTTGTTTGAATATGCTGTTACGTATCTAATTACAGTGCTTTTATTTGTGTAGTTATTTCCATATTTTCAGAACAAGAAATGCATTGCAATAGTTTCAGACTGGATTGAGATGCTGAATGTTATGATACAGGGACTTAAAACCATGCATCGTAATTGCTGATTGTAAGTAACATGAAAGAAAACAAAACGATGCAGTAGTATTTGTAACATCATTTTTTCTAAAGCAGAAACTGTCAAAATTATCACGCAGTTGCTTTATTGAAGGAAACGAGATAGTTTTACTCCAGTTACTTCCTCCAAACTATACCATGAACAGAGTATGTTCTCAATAGCTGTTCTCTACTCTCCCTGGGGCTGCCGAGGACAATTGTGTGGTGTGTCCTGTGCTTGTATTCCTGCACTGTCTTTCCTCTCAGAGGAGTGAAGGAGCGTTACCTAAACCTTAACCTGCACCAGACCCCAGCTCCGTGTGCTTCCGTGCCACGGTGTAACCTGCAGGGCAGCGACAGAGCCGTTTCCAGTGGTGTTTCTGTGAGTAACTCCCGTTCCTGCTGTGTCACCATGCAGATCCCCACTGAGTGGAGCGTTTCTTACGGTTTTGACAAGGTTTTTTTGTTGTTTTCTCCATTGCTGAATGTTGGCTGTTGTTGGAAAAGCCGAACTGTGGGGATGGTGCCGGTGGTGGCTGGAGGGACTGGACACGGCCCGTTCCACCCGTGTTCCCGTACCGCGCCTGGGCCGGGGGAGGCCGCGTATGGAGGCACCGCCCTGCAGGGGCAGCGAGGGGAGCGGGGCCTCGCCCTGGCCTGGGCCGGGCCCGTCGAACGCGGCCTCCCCGCTGCCCTTGGCTCGGGGCAGGGCTCTGGGTGCCGCCCGCGGGGGGGGGAGATTTCCCTCAGGCCGGGCGGAGCCGTGAGGGAGCGGGGGCGGTGCTGGGCCCCGCGCTGCGCAGGCGCCGGC
>VZRW01001039.1:550506-566434 GCA_013398125.1 Aegotheles bennettii | reverse complement strand
AAGCTGCGGCTGGGCCGGTGCCCGGGGCTCCGGGGAGGGCTGCCCTGGTGGGATAGGGAACGCGGAGCTGGGCACCGGCTGCTGGGGCAGGCGCTGCAGGGAGGCCTTGGTGTGGGGGCAGCGCTGTGAGCTCGCTCCTTACAGCGAGCGGGGAACGTGAGAAGCGGTTTTGTCTCTCAGCTCACTGAAACAGTAAGTTTAACTGGCACATTGGTTCCCAATCTGTCGTATTTATTATCGTGGAATCACTGAATCAGTTGGGTTGGAAGGGTCCTTAAAGGTCGCCCAGTTCCAACCCCCCCGCCATGGGCAGGGACACCTCCCACCAGACCAGGGTGCTCCAAGCCCCATCTAACCTGGCCTTGAACACTGCCAGGGAGGGGGCAGCCACAGCTCCTCTGGGCAGCCTGTGCCAGTGTCTCACCACCCTCATGGTGATAAAGCCATTTCCATACCATTATGGTATGGAAAGACAAGTTTCCGAGTGAGTGAATGAAGTGCACCGTGACTGCAGTGTGCCTGTGTAAGGACCCCTGTGTCAGAACAGCCCTGGTATGTCGCAGTCAGCCTGTCGGGTGGTTCCTCTTTTAATTTTTCTGTTTGCCATCATCCAGGAAAAACATAGATCCTGGTTTTCGTTTGCTTGCTGAGGACCTGCTGTTTATAAAAGGCTGCAGTCGTAACGAATCATGTGTGTTCTGATCTTTGCTTGTCAGAAATCTGGCCTGCCATGGAAATACATTATTAATTGCCTGAGTTTAAACGGCAGGAGAAGTGATAGCAAAATGTCCCTTGGTGGATTTGGAACTCAAACAGCCCTTGAATCCTTACAGGAAAACTTACGTTTTTATTTCCAAGAGGACCACCAAAAATCCACCAAGGAGTGTTTAAATCAAAAAACCCCAACCAAACAAAACCCAACACTACTTTTTGATGTTTGCAGAGATTTTTTGGCTGCCAGAGTTGTGTTTTGGAACACCTTGTGTAGACTCAACCAAGCATGGATGTTGTTCTGCAGTATGATTGTTATGTTAAATGGAATTGTGGCCATAATGGTCCTCCTTTAGCTGAATGCTGTAAAATAGTTGGGTTTGGTTTCTAAATTGTAGAATCTGTGATTCAGTTGATGTTATAAAGGAAAAAGACGCTTAAAAAATGAAACATTGATCATCTGCTAAAGGAGAGCAATTGGCCTCTCCTGCTGGCCTTGAAGGATTGGTTTTGACGTGCTAGAAATGGTGATTCTTTGTATCGAGATACTTGCATCCAAAAGTTGCAGCACCCTGAAATCGGAAGGTAATTTTCCATGGGGAGCATTATTGCAGAGCTTCTACCGTTTGAACATCTCCAGTGCGCTCTGGTGCAATCACTTCTAGCTGATCAGTGCCCTGCAACAAGGCAAAGGTACAGTGATATTTGCCGAACTGTGTAAGCTTTGGACTCTGTTCTCTGGGATTTGGGGGGGGCAGAGCAGACCTTGCCAGGACTTTACAAAAAAAGTAAAATGTTTGTGAAGGTCGGGAGCAGCAGTTCTGAGCTGAGACTTGCTGTGGCTATGATGGAAACTAAGTGAGCACAGATGTTTTCCTTGGCCTGTGGCAGAACTGCTGGGTCTCCTTTGGCTTCTCCTGTGGCCCAGTGGTGTGGGAGAAAGGGCTGACACAAGCGTGCCACCGTGTCACGGTTTTGCAGCAGGTTCCTTAAGGCAGGGAATGACCACAGAGACTGCTTTAGATACAGGAACTGGGACCTTCAGCTCATAAAGCCACTCCCAGGGGTGAATTCTGTCTAAGGAGTGGAGGAAGCATGGCTTTTTACATCAAAAAATCAGACAGTGACTTCTGCAGGCTGCTACATTACTCTGAAGGTAATGTTGAAGTACAGCTCGGTGACTTTAGCACCTGTGGGAAATACCACTTTGCTTTTTTACCTAACGTCACTTGTTACTCTGTTATTCAGCAAATGCCATTAACCTCACCCTGTTAACTTCACTGGAGTTTGTGAACTGGTGTAACATGGAATTGGCAAGGGAAATAATTGCTTTTAGTAACAGGATTTTGTTGTTAAAAGGTACTTGTACAAGGAGGTGCTGATCCTATTTATCTTTGTCTCACCATTGTTGACGTTGGAATGATGCAAGTTTGAGGCATCAGTTGTGCAACTGCTAGCTTTTTTTGTCTAAAAGGTTACAGGTGGTTTAACTTTTTTATTTTGTTTGAGCGGGGACGCTATTGGTGATTGAACCAGTGACCATATCAAGAGCTGGACTTGGAACTGATTGATTCTGGTTGTCTGGCTCTAGGAAGAGCTTGATACTGTCCGCTTACACAAGGTGTCCAGGTATCAAAAGCAGTGATTTCAGATGCATCAATGATATCTGCTGTTGGAACATTAATATGTGGACATAGACAAGCATCCCTAGTAAACATATTTGGTAGTAAGATACTAAATAAGTGTTGACTATAATCTGTTTCTTGTTAGCATGTCAAAGACTGCTAAGTGATTAAAATAAGATAAAGAGGATTAAAGAACATAGGAATGGCATATTGGTCCACACTAAGCTTTGTATTCTTGTGGGATTGGTGACTGGCAGAGCATCAGCCAAAACACAAGGTGTGGGGAGCGGGACAATGATGCAAGGGCCAACCCTTGCTGTTTGTGGGCTGATCAGCTTCTCCTGGGTCACATGTAGGACCTACTCTGCAGGAGTGCTCTCAGCCACTGAGTCGGGCTCGTGCCTCTGGTAGGCGACTGCTCTAGAGTACCTGGTGGCAGAGTGTCTCCATCTGGCTGGGAACACCGATTAGGACTGTAAAAAAGGCTGGAACACCCTCACCCCACCACTACTGCCTGCAGCTTGCCATCCGCAGTGATGCAGACCTGGACTGGCTGCTGCAGAAAGTCAGTGCTGCTGGAGAGGGTGATCTGCCCAGTGCTCAGCGGTGCTTCTGTCAAGAAGACTGAGGCCCACCAAGCAAAGAGCAAGTAAAACGGACCGAGAAAAGAGCAGAATGGTCTGACTTCAGAAGTGGACACCTGGGGAAGAGTAAGAGCTGTGCAAGCTTACACCATGCTTTCCTCTTACCCTGGCCCAGACTCTTCATTTGCACATCAGAGGATTTCTGGTTTGTCTGTATAATAACCCAGTTTAGATCTTTCTTCTGAGTGCTTACCTTGTCTTCCCTGAACTCGTGCGGTCTTGTTGCACCTGCAGCATCAGGTGGCAAGGAGTTCTGTCAGCCTGCCACTTGTGTGAAAAGCTGCTTCCTGTTCCTCGCTCTGAGCCTGACTCTTGCTAGCCTCATGTTACCTGTCACCATTCTGCTGATGCTTTTATTGACCTTAGTTTTCCTACAAACCTCAAGCTGTCTCTTCTCTGAATGAAAACGCCAGTTGCCTGAGAAAGCTGTTCCTGCCGTTCATCAGCCTCGTTGCCTTCCTTTGAACCATTGCCACTAGTATGCTTTTTGAGATAAAAGAACCAAATCTGCAGAAAGACTTGAGAGTGTAGATGAACCATAGCAGCACAGTGATGTTCCTTCTATGTATCCTCTGCTTTTACTAATAGTTTCTAACATTTGCTTTTCTTCTTTCAATGCATTGCAACACTGGCTTGATGCTCTGATAGAATCCATGAAAGTCCCATTGTATATACCCTACCTATGGAGCTGGGATTGTTTTACTCGTTATGATTAAGAATTAAAAAATACTTCTCCTTCCTGAAGAGTCTGCAAGAAGGTAATTTCCTCTTCTGGGGAAGGATGAACACCTTTTCCACAGAGAGATGGGACTTGGCTGACCAAGGCATGGGGAGAGGAAGAGTAAACTGCTCTTGCTTCCTGTCCAGTCTCATAATTTTTGTAGAGCTGCATGTGGATGTGGTCACGTCGTCACAGATGAACAGGTTATTTCACTAAAAGTAAAAAATAATTTTTAGTTGGTGTATGTCAGCTGAAATTACCAGTGGCCGTGTTAGGTAAGAGCGCATGCTAGGTGTGTATGTTACGCAGAAATACTGCCTGACATACATACTGCACAAAGTACTCCTAGGTGCTGTTTCTTCGTGTTGTACAGCCCCTTCAGTTAGGGCAACAGTGTTGCTGATTTATTAGGCATAAGAAGATAGTTGCCAGTAACTTGATACTGAACTGGTCAGTTGCTCTCTTGCAGTATTTTTCTCCTGTCTTATGTGCAGTGTGGGTTTCAAATAGGGGTTGTGTTACACGTGTGCTGCCTGGGTGGATACCACCTGAATTCTTCCGTTTGGTTTTAATGAAACACCAGTTCTGTAAGTTGTAAGATAAGTTAGTGATTCTTTGAAAATAAACAGAGTCTTCTGTCAGGATGGTGTGTTTCATACGGTGGACAGCTGAGGTCTCAAGTCTCGAGTGCTGCCTGTCACCAGTGAATCTACTAGGCTACACAATGCTGTTAGTTGTGACTTCTAGTGAGACAGGTGCTCAGACTAGAAAATGTCTTAACTTTGAAGACATAACTAGAAAAAATACCTGTAACCAGCTGCCTGTCTTTTTTTTGTTTTTTCCTCTTCTTGCACATTTTTTCTTAACTGTACCTGCTTTCAAAAAAAAGGATTTGCTGTTTGCCAGTGTTTAAAATACATTTTTTTCCTTTTCCACAGTCCACTCAAGAATCTTTTAGGATAGAGTATGATACTTTTGGTGAACTGAAGGTCCCAAGTGACAAATACTATGGTGCTCAGACTGTAAGATCTACAATGAACTTCAAGATCGGAGGTGTTTCAGAAAGAATGCCAGTAAGTAATAGAAAGCTGTGTTCATTTCCTCTCTTGAAGTATGTTTTGGATGTGACAGTGAATACCTTCTTCTTAGACTTTTACTGGGAATGTGAACAATTCTGACTTTTAAATAAAGTTAGAAATTCCATGGCAAGATTTTGTTCTGTGTTAGAAATATTTTTTTGTTTCATTTAAATAAATGGAATGTTGCTTTTGAATAATTATTTTATTGTGTTGCTTCATTTTTTTAAATAACCAGGATGAATAGAAATTGATCTTTATTTTTTCTGAAGACAAAAGACTGAACAGAATAGCTTGCTGTAGTGTTATGTAGTTTGTTGTTGCAGATGTTTAGTGTAGCATGAGTTGATATGAAGTTCCTTTTTCACCTGTAGCTGTGCATAGAGCATTAGTGCACACACGCTTTGTCATGCACTGGCTTTCCATGGACTCAAACATGTCAGTTCACCCTCGAAAACACTGTTTTAGAAATAGAACTGGTTCTCCTTTTCTGTTCATTTTAATGAATGTGGTGTGTTTAGATACACAAAGCATACCTGCCTTACAAAGAAAGGGTGAGCTATGTCCTGCTTTCTGTACCGCTGGGATAAGTGATGCTGTTAGTGGGAGCGTAGGTATGTGACCTGATTGTGCTTTGGTTTGGTTGATGGACTACCGCTGGATTTGATTTTAACGTGTGCTGTAAGTTCCTAAAATGTCCTCTGCGGGGAAAAAATGTATTTAAACTTACTCTTGTGTCACAGGTTCAAGTTATAAGGGCTTTTGGCATCTTGAAGAGAGCAGCTGCTGAAGTAAATCAAGATTATGGTCTGGACCCAAAGATTGCTGATGCTATCGTAAAGGCGGCAAATGAGGTAGGAACAAACTCTTCAGAGTACCAGAACTGTCACTGTATTTTTGTTAAGCTTTTCACAGTTTGGAGGCTGGGGGAGGAGCTCTTGCGTTTCTCAGATTGTTAGAAGAAGGCATTTATTGTTAGTAAATTTATTTTTCAGGTCGAAAAATCATTTACTTAATACAGTGTTTTACTGTTTTACTTCTTACATTTATAGAGATGATAGAATGTTCAAATACATTTTGATACTGAAGTTATAAAACCAGTGTAATTTTTCCCCTCTATCAAGATTACTCATTGCTTGCATAGTGTTGACTCTTATCGGATGAACAGCATAAAAAACCTAGGAGAGGAATGGAATCTCAGTTCATTCAGCTAATGGGAAGTCTGACATGCCAAGAAAAGCTTTTTCATTTTGGAAGTCTCCAATCTGTTAAGCAATTGCATTGTGGTAATGTGAATTCCATCTGCAATCTGAGTAGTTTCTCTGTTACTAGTCCGTTTCCTCTTCAGACTTAAGCTCACTAGTAAATTTGTGCTTTATAAGGACCACTTTTATAGCTAAAGAGGACATGATGTGACACACAGGTGCATCTCCTCTTTCTCAGGATAAATGCCACCCAAGTACACAGAGTTGTGTATGACCATTATTTGAGGTATGGTAATACCAGGTGTGTTGCTTGGTGTAAATCAACAGATATATTTGTCTAGAAGCATGGTTTTACAGAGCTTTCTTGTTCTAACTAGCTTAAAAATATTTAAGGATTTGCAGAAGCCTTATTGTCTTTCTACCAGCTGTAGCACTGTAAGTCCCAGGGCCCAAGACCTTTGGAGAACTTGAGAAATATGTCCAGTCTCTTCTTGTGGTTTCTAGGGTTCTCGTAGTTAAATGTGGATCAGAAGTTTTGGGGGCTAAAGGCTACTTAGTTTAGATTCACGAGCTCTGAAAGTTGTTTGGGGCTTTTTTGTTGTGTTTTAAAAACACCCCTGCAGTGGTATCCTCTCCCTTACCTCTAAAATAATTTTCTAATGTAATGTAAAAAGAAAGAGATGCAGCAAGGAACCAAGTTACTCTTGAAGATGGGAACTTTGGCCCTGTGTAAGAAGGGAAATACCTAAGATCCTTTCCTGAAAAGCATGATTCCAGGGGGACTGATGTATCCTGATAATCTGGAGATAATTATCTTGCCTTAGAGTTGTGGCAACAGCTCCTTTGCTTTGCATTCTCAACTCTTCTGAGGTTAATATACATGGGGGTGACACTTCTGAGCACAGATTTTGATACTATCACAAACACACATTTAGAAAAACCTCTAAATGCATATAAGGTTCAACAGGCTCCAAAAAATGTAGATCAAACAGGAGAGTATTTGTAGCTGTTGCTTTGTTTTGATTTGAGATGGCAGTTGTCACAGTCTGCCTGCAGGAGATGTAAATTGGTATAGCCATCCTTGGCTGACCAGGACCTTGTTCCCATGGTAATCTGCAAGTCCATGTGATCCTCATAGTTGTTTATATGTGTAACATTTCAGTTACAGTTGAGGTGCAGTAAAGACTGTTCTAAAGACGAGTCCTTCTTAGGCACCGCTGGATTTAAAGCCGCGTATGTCCAGGGCAGGATTAGGGAAAGCATGCCTTACAGGAAGAAGGTGTTTGATACCAGCGACCCTCTGCCGGCTCATTGTCTTGGTGCAAAATTGAGTATGTACAGGTGTGTGTAAGAGGCCTGGAACTTCCCTGGATGGTGTTTATTTCTGGAGAAATTTCAGCATCCAGTTATACAAGTATCACGTGCTGTGTGTCCATGGCAAGTGAGCTTTGGCAAAAACACCTCTTCGGGGGGACTGTTACCCAAGGGTGAAGGTCAGGATGATGGAGCCAAGCTTTTTGCAGTGATGTCCAATGATAGGACAAGGGGCAATGGATGCAAACTGGAGCATAGGAGGTTCCATGTGAATATCAGGAAGAACTTTTTCACTGTGCGAGTGACGGAGCAGTGGAACAGGCTGCCCAGAGAGGTTGTGGAGTCTCCTTCACTGGAGACATTCAAACCCCACCTGGATGCGTTCCTGTGTGATGGACTCTAGGTGACCCCGCTCTGGCAGGGGGGTTGGACTAGATGATCCTTCGAGGTCCCTTCCAACCCTAGAATTCTGTGATTCTGTGATTCTGTGACTTCTGAAGGCCTGTAATTAACATTGTTGTGTCGTTGTGATCAGTGTTCGTGATGAAACTGTGCAGCTGTTGAACTTGATTTCCTAGGAGGAAGTGGTGCATCCTTGCTGATGAGGAGTTTGTAAACAGATAAGCACTGTCTGAAACCTGATGTTTCTGACACCCAGAGAATGGTCATGACCCAAGGAGACACACAACATTCAATCAGTTCCCTAAAGCACCTTACATGCTCTGATTGAGGAGCTACTTCAGATATTTCCCTTGCCTGAGAGATCTACTAACCTGAGCAAATAATAGTTGAAGGGAGAACCAGCATGTACTACCTCTAGTCTTACCCAGAAAGATTAGAATCCAAATGTCTTTAAAGTTTGGGAAGGAAGGGGATGGTTTTTGACTCACAAAATCATAACATTGTTTGGGAAAGAGAACATATAACCTAAAAGACCTGTTTAAAATCTTTTCTTTCTATGACTGTAGAACATGAAATTAAATTATGTATTTCTCTGTATTTCAGAATTCAGTCTCTTCAAAAAGCATAGCACAAGTTTTTTGCCCTTTTGATATCTGGTATTACATCAAACTCTTAGTTATTCAGGTATAAATTCACAATTGTTATATGTCAATTTACAAATATAGTGGAGAACGTTATTTGAATTACAGCTATAAAATTCTCAGTTTCATGCTTTTAAATTCTTTTTCTTCCAGCAGAGCAAATTCTCTCTCTTTTTCCATTATAGGTCGCTGAAGGAAAATTAAATGATCACTTTCCCTTGGTGGTGTGGCAGACTGGATCTGGAACTCAAACCAATATGAATGTCAATGAAGTCATCAGCAACAGAGCCATTGAAATAATGGGGGGAAAACTGGGGAGCAAAATCCCAGTACATCCAAATGATCATGTTAACAAAAGCCAGGTTGTTACACTTATGTTATACTTATTTTAATGTCTAAAGTTTTATGAATTATCTTATAGCCACTGTCAACATTTCCCAGGTTTTTCAGCTTAAATGAACTTTAAAATGTTGGTCTGACAGTGTGAGCTTTTCAGATTAAAAATTTTGAATTCACTTGTGATACATGAATTCACACGTGATGTAGTAGACAGAGGTGGTCTGGTGACAACCACTGCTACTGCAGACAGTCTTAAGGAAGTTAAATACAGATCCAGTTCCTAAAGGTTGAATACTTATAACTGTTATCTCCTTAATACATTACATAAAGCATGTAGAAAGAGTAACAAGATGGCTGAAGTCCTGTAATGAGTAAGTAAAATACTAATTTAATTTTTTTCCCCAAGGATTGTGGTAGACATTTTTGTTATACCTCACTCGAAATACTTTCTTGAGATTAGCTGAAGTTTAAGCCACTGGCTTGGTTTTGTCCCTTCCTGATCTTTTGTGCTTACTCATTGTCCTGGGAACTATGGATTTAACATTACCAAAACAACACGGAGGTGTTTTAAAGTCACCTACAATTCCTTTAAAATTATCTGTCCATCTGTTACCTGTCTCTCATAACTATTTTAGCAATTCCTTTTTCTTTTTTTTTTGTCCCAACATTGTTTTGAACAGTCTGCTCACGTAGCTAACGTTCTATGAGTATAGTTACAAAAAGTTAACTTTATCAATAAGATGCAGGACTGGAGTTTAGAAGATTTGACTATTCCTGCAGGTTGACCTGTGGAGTACTCCTAAATTGCTTACTTTTGGTTTCTTCTTGTTAATAAAATAAAGAGAATAAAGCCACACGTGTACATTTTGTAACAACAATAGTGAGAACAGTTTGTAAATAAATTTCTTGAACTTCCTTCACAGAGTTCAAATGACACTTTCCCAACAGCAATGCATATTGCTGCTGCCCAGGAGGTTAATGAGGTGTTGTTACCTGGACTAAAGAAGCTACAGAATGCACTTGAAGCGAAATCGAAAGAGTTTTCCCAAATCATAAAAATCGGGCGCACTCATACACAAGATGCTGTTCCACTGACGCTTGGGCAGGTAAAAAAATTAAATAATTTCTGCATTTGTTTGGAAAATTCTTGTAAATATACTGGAGGAAACGGAGGCAAACTTGAGGAGGCCTAAATTAAGTTGATTGCTTAAGAGAAATAATAGGAAACTGAGTGAATATCAGTCAGTGTATTTTCATCTTTATTGGTGTTTGCTGGACACTACTGCATCATTTTTTCATTTTTTTCCATGTGTATTTTACTTCTAACAGTAGTGAGATATAAATGATGTTTAAATTATGATCCATTACCAAATAACATATTTCTGTCACAGTGACACTGGAAGGAAGAAGGTGCTTAGTTTGTAATCTGTAAGCTTATATAAATGAGGTTTTTGTCAACACACAAAGTTACTAAGTATTTTGTATGAAAATCTTTATGATACATGATCGTGTATATATATATATGAGATAGCAAATCTTTGTTGTCTTATTGTCAGGAATGGCCTATGTTACATTAATTTGGTAGTGAATTAACTTAAACTGAACTGATAAAAATCCATGCAAAATTTAGGGGTTTTTTCCAAGAATGCATAGGTGAGTTTTTTACTAACTCAAATTAAGTGAAAAAAGCCCAGGATCCATTTCTCCAATAGTACCTTGAGAAAATTAATTTAATCTGAGAGCTGATTTACCTTGGATTCAGATCCTGCTAAGTACAAAACTGAAATAAAAGGCAAGAAAGAGATGCATTGTGAATACATTTTTTATATGTAGGTTGTTTTTATGTTTAATTGTTCATACTATGAGAGCAATCTTCTAATATATGTAAATTTTTCCTGTTAGTGAAAACATGCTAAGATTTAGCATCTACATGAAGTTCAGTGCCTTCAGGTTTTAAAATAAATTAGTCTAATTGTGTTAAAAATCTAAGTAATTCTAGATGCTAATTCTTGGTGGTTGTCTGTGTTCCTTTATTTCATCCTCCTTTCTTTCAAAGGAATTTAGTGGCTATGTCCAACAAATTAAATACGGTGTGGCCAGGATTGAGTCAACCATGCCAAGAGTGTATCAGCTGGCAGCTGGCGGGACCGCAGTTGGTACGGGATTAAACACAAGAATTGGCTTTGCTGAGAAAGTTGCTGCTAAGGTGGCTGAACTGACAGGTGAGGAATGGTATTTCAGAGTTATCAGTAAAGCAGCGTACGTAACATACAGTCAGATTCAAACGAAATCTTTCCATTTCCATACTTCTCATAAGCTCAAATTGTATTTATATTTTAACAGGAAACTTTCTGTTAATGCTGTATGTTATATGCATTATACTTAGGATTTTTCATGCAGTGTATTTTTATATTTATATATATTTTTTTATACTGAGTGCATTGAAAGTGACTGAAATTACCTTGTTTTTCTGAGCAAGGCTTGTTGGAGATGGATACGGTTTCAGGCTTCTATTATTAGCCCAGCTATAATGCTTATGTCTTGATCTCTGCTCCTCTGGATTCTTCATCTACAGTGACTTAAGAGGAAAAAACCCTCCCAAAGCCACTACGTTTTTTGACATGAAAGGCTAAAACTTAGCTCTCTGATTTTTTTGATGCTGTCTATAGATCTTAAAACTTAATTTACAGAGCTGTTGAAGTTCCGCGTGTTCTTAAAGGGGAAGTTCACTGGCAAAGGCAAAAGGGAAAGTCTGGAATTATTTCTGCAGCTGAGAAGGCAGCTATGCAATTGAGAAGCCCGTGCAAACTGGGTAGGATTTGGTGTCTGGCAGGAACTGCAAAACACAGTAGAAATTCTGCTGTTTCTCTAGCAAATAGTGTTATGCTACTCTCGTTTGAACTGGCACTGTAAACTCAGACCAGCAGTTTTGTGGGGCTCAAGTCCAGGCCACAGTCAGCATCCCTGCCCACATTCTTAGTGATGTCCATTACCACTGATAAAATTCTGCCGAGACTTCTCTTCTAGGGAAAAGTCCTGAAGAAATGTTTTTCATTATGGAACCTAGCCTCAAATCTCAGGCATTTAGTTAATGTAAACAGAGCTGTTGCTTCCACTGCTCCTGTGCTCTTGCTGTTAGCAGCAGTTTCAGGCATCCTCTTAAGCCTGAATCAGCTCTCGTATGTTCTGTCTGGTTTGTTGTTCCCTTCCAGTGCTGATACTCAGATGCATCTTTTTTTCTTGAAGTAGCTAATTTCATTGTGATGGCTTTTTATGCATCCTCATGTCTGCACTGTGCTGCAAAATACTCTATTTCTGTAACTGGGAGGGAGCATCCCAGCAAGTGACAATCTGAAGCATCCTAACTTGCTTTCATGGAAGAAATATGTAAGTTTGGGCTAACTTGTACCAGGTTATTGACATTCACAAAGTAATGTGCTGGAAGGCAATGCTTAGTATGCGATCCACTGTTGAAGCTTGACGTTTGCACCTTTGTTGTGGGTAGATGCTGAAATTTCATACTCTTCTGTATTTTAATGACTTTTCTTGTGTCTTGTATTGAATCTGTTTAAGAAATAGGTTTGTGAGGCAGTCTAGAGAAAAGAGATGATTTTACAGTGTTATTTTTTTATTAAGCTAATTATGTGCTTGTTTATCTGGTTTATGTATGTGCCTCTTGGATTTACTATTTCCCCCTCTTCCCTGTAGGTTTGCCTTTCATCACTGCTCCAAATAAGTTTGAAGCTCTCGCGGCTCATGATGCTCTAGTTGAACTCAGTGGAGCTATGAACACAGTGGCATGTAGTCTGATGAAAATAGCTAACGATATTCGTTTCCTGGGTTCTGGACCACGCTCTGGACTAGGAGAACTCATCCTACCTGAAAATGAACCAGGAAGCAGCATCATGCCAGGTACAGAGGAAGCATACAGAGAAAAATTGGCTGTTTCTTCTGGTTGGGGCACTAATTAATGCTCAACAATTATTTACGAAAAAATGTCAGCAAGTCCATGATTCAACACTTATGTCAGTTTTTAACTTCTGCCATATTTTACCAAAACTATGTTTATAAAAACACTTGTTTGCACAGCTGTATGTTGGGTAGTATTTGGTGGAGAGTATATCTGTAAACATATAATATGACTTTATTAACACAAGTTTACTGAGATTTGGTAATGATTTACCAGAAATACCTACTTAGATGAATAAAGACATGTTGTAATCTCTTGACTATTAAGAACTGTGGTAATTAACAGCTACTTCTAGCTCATGCACATTTGATCCAGCTCTCAAAGCCTAGCTGAATTACTGAAATAGTATGGTCAATTTAATATCATTTATGGAATTAATTTTTTTTCTGTGGTGCACAGACACAGATGAGTAAGACATGTTACCTCCTACAGAACATCCTCTGTTGGATGTGACTTGGTAAATGATGGAACTACTGATTATTTAATTTCATTATTTTTTTTCCTTCTTTGATGACCTTTTCCTCTTCCTTTCCCAACCAGGGAAAGTGAACCCTACCCAGTGTGAAGCGGTGACCATGGTGGCAGCCCAAGTTATGGGGAACCATGTTGCTGTTACTGTAGGAGGTAGTAATGGACACTTTGAACTGAATGTTTTTAAGCCCATGATGGTAAGTGCATGAAGTTTTAAATATCTAGGACTTGTAAAATCATCATTTGTACAATCAGATAACTTGGGGGGAAAAAATGAATGAATAATTGGTCAACTCAAGCACCAGAGAAGTGATAAAATGTGAGAATAAATTTCATTCTTTTACACGGTTTTTGTTATTTTGACAGAAAACTGGCAATTTTTTTTAACATGAAGCTATCTTATGCAGATAAGCCTTTGTCTTAAAAATGTATGCTTGTCATCAGTCTGAGGCAGTGAGGAGAGGAGAACACAGAGACAAAATCTTGTCCAAAGCTAAAGAGAATTTGGTATTTTAGCTAAAAATAGAAACTTTGTTCTTTAGCAACTGTTACTAATTTCTGTTGCTGGTGTGAATACTAATGGATTACATGCTTTTGGCGATTGAGTCATGTAAAATTGTAAATTATTAATCTTAGTCTTCGGTATTTAAAATAATGCCTGCTTCCTACAGTGTGAGCAGGTTACACCAAAATGCATACTGCATGTATGATGTTGAAGGAATATGGGGTGTTTCAAAAAGACGGACCCAATGTCAATTGAAAGTCCATTTCAAATGGGTCCATCATTTTGAAACACCCTGTAGTACAGATACCAGTGCAGGGATGATAGTTTAAATTAAAGAATGCAGGTGACTTCTGGCAAAGATCCTAAATAAGGAAAAGTTTTTGAGATTTTGTTATCTTGTTAGAAAGAAGAGGCACAAAGGAAGCAGCATGTCATATATTACTTTTCTACACAGCCTATACTGTTACTGGTTTTTTTTTATTAAGCTAGTAAGAAATGATTGAAAAAAAAAAGAAATCTTATGATAAAATCAGTATTTGTCTCTTTCTTACTGTGTCTGTTTAGGGTAATGATTTTTCCCCCTTCATCTGAACAAATTTTTTCTAAGCATACAGCACTTGTTTTTGAAAAAAAATAAATTAAAAATTCCTGTTTAACAGCCAAGAGATGTGCCTAGCAGAAGATAAATTCTGATAGAAACAGACGTCTCTCAAAAAAAAAAACCAGATTGACATGTTTCAGGTTGTCAAAGTATAGGATTAATGCCAGACATTATTGTACTTTATATATTTTAGATGTCTTCTCTTGATTGGTACCTGAGGGGGGAAGTGACGATGAATCAAATGCTTTAGTGCATTTTTTACTTGGTTATTTGAGAACTGCTCTAACAAAATGTTTATACGTACTGGGGCTTCTTTATCCAGGAGTTCTTTTGCTATTGAATGCTTCTCACAAAGTCCTTTAAACAGGAGTGGCTGGGCCTGCCTGGCAGCAGGGCGTATCATTTACTGTGCTTCTTTTCTACCAGCAGCCTGCTGAAGGAGTGGGTGTCGTGGGGTGGTGATGTGCTGGATGTGTGGCAGAGGGTGCGGCTGTTCATGTCACAATGTAATAGTTGGTATTTTTCTGTTTGTTTGGGTTTTTTTTGTTAGATTAAAAATGTTTTGAACTCCGCAAGACTTCTTGGGGATGTTTGTGTTTCTTTCACCGACAACTGCGTAGCTGGAATCCAGGCCAACACAGACAGGATCAACAAACTGATGAGTGAATCTCTGATGTTGGTGACGGCGCTGAACCCACATATAGGTAGGCTCGGGGCTCGGAAACATCTCATTACACTGAAATACTTTGGGGTAACGCGATTTTGTACGCGCCATTTGTATGGTCACAGTGTGTAGGTGACCAAGCCATCGAACAGAATTGTAGAATCATGGAGGTTGGAAGAGACCTTCGAGATCATCCAGTCCAGCTGCCTGCCTACATGACCACTGAAGTCATGGGTCAGGCCGATAGCTGATGTACTTCAGTGTCACCAAGTAGTATTGCTGGGGAGAAAGATGTGTCCTTGCGGCAGTAGCCGTGCTGGCGTGCTGTAAACATCGTTCTGAGGAGATCAGAGAAAGGAGATTGGGGGAACTTGTCTACCTGTTGTCCTGATGTGACTTCTACCCATAGAATCATAGAATCATTATGGTTGGAAGGGACCTCCAGCGTCATCAAGTCCAACCTTTATCCCGTCATATTCCTCACCATTAGCCCATTAATGGTAGCTGACCATGATGATAACTGACACATTGCAAAGTGGGGGGGTTTGTAAAGGGGAGAGTCACCTACACCTTGTATCTGTGTGCAGTGAGGCCGGTGTCAGGCTGGCGTGACACCATGGCCAAGCCCCCGGTGGAGTTTGGTGGTGGCAGCACTGCCCAGCAGCCGGTCCCTGTGGCCACCAGCCCGGCAAATCCGGAACCTCCACCGTGTCCCCTGTGCTCTGTTGCAGGGTACGACAAAGCGGCCAAGATCGCCAAAACGGCGCACAAGGAGGGGACGACGCTGAAGGAGGCGGCTCTCAAGCTGGGCTTCCTCACCTCCGACCAGTTTGACCAGTGGGTGAAGCCCAGGGACATGCTGGGGCCTCAGTGACGCCTGCGCGGCCGAACGCGTTCTGAACATTAAAAATAAACGGCACAACGAGTACGAGCGGCTCCTCTCTCGCTTCTCCTGCCGCCGCCGGGCCCTGGGAGGCGGCTGCGGGCGATGCCGCCGTGCCGGGGGCGGGGCGGGGGGCGGGAGCTTCCGCGTTCGGCC
>VZRW01001039.1:499899-539770 GCA_013398125.1 Aegotheles bennettii | reverse complement strand
AGGCGGCGGGTGCGGGTGCGGTGCGGTTCTGCGCCCGCGGCTCCGCAGGGCCTCCGGGAGACGGCAAATGCCGGGGTTCGGGCGCCTGCGCGGGGCTGCCGCGGTTCCGGCTGCTGCCCCGGGTTCCGCTGCGCTGCTCCCCGCTGGCTCCCCCAGACTGGGCCGCTTGAGCTGATCCTATGGGAGAAAAAAAACAGCTTTTCCGTTTCGATGGGATCACAGATTCGCAGCCCGGGTTGGGTTGGAAGGGACCTTCAAGACCATCCCATTCCACCCCCCGCCATGGGCAGGGACACCTCCCGCCAGAGCAGGGTGCTCACAGCCCCATCCAACCTGGCCTTGAACACTGCCAGGGAGGGGGCAGCCACAGCTCCTCTGGGCAACCTGTGCCAGTGCCTCACCACCCTCACAGGAAAGAATTTCTTCCTAACATCCAACCTAAATCTGTCTCCCTCTAGTTTGAACCCATTTCTCCTTGTCCTGTCACTCCATGCCTTCACGAAAAGTCCCTCTCCAGCTTTCCTTGTAGGCCCCTTGAGGTACTGATCGAAGATGATTGAGCTCATGGCATGGGGTAGATCTGCTGTAAGGATGGTGGTGGGAACTGTTGACAAGGCTGTCCTTGCCAGAGAGCACTGGGCAGAGGTCACTTTTTTGGTATTAATCTTCATTTGAGCGAAATGTGTCACTGAAGTCAGCCCGGTATGGTAAAAGCAGGTGCTACTCAGTGGGCTGTCACTTCTGCTGGACAAGCTTGAATGTTTGCAAGAATGCAGCAGAAAGCAGTGATTTCATCAGTGTGACAGTTGGGTGCTGACCTGAAGAGATGGGTTACTCAAAGGCCAGCCAGCACAATTGAGCTTATTTTTTAGCTCAGGAAGAGAAATGGGAGAATGGAGAAGGTGGAAGGGAAGATGTGGTTAAGTCCGCAAATAAAGAAGTATAAAAAGTTATTGCAAAGAGGTAAGGTAGCCTGGGCTCCACAGTTCCTAAAAGTAAGATGGGAAATACCGTGGTTAAATTTTAATTAAGTGGATCTAGGTGAAGCAGTAGGAAAAATGAGAAGGATGGTAAGGTATTAAATCAGCAAGGTATTCATCAGCTGATTTTTGCTGACAAAACTTGTTAATTTTTTATGGATTATTTTTTGATTAACAAAAACCAAGTTTTCCTCCTGTTCATTTTGCCCCATGTTGATGACATCCTCTCCACCCTTAGTGTTTATTTCTGTTTGCTCATTCATGTTTTTGAACTGTTACAGTGGTATTTTCTACATTATTCTGTGCAATTGTTTCTGTTACCACCTGGCAGTTTTATCTGAGAGTCTTTGGTGAGGAACCTGGTGGAATAATCTCTCTGAATCTTCACGATCCGTGTGCTCATCGATGCCTTCAGAGAGCTCCATTTGATCTGTGGCATTTTCTTTTGCAAAGATGACAATAACTTAATTGTATTAACATATTTATAATTCCAACATCCTGCTGTTTGCCAACAGTCGACTTATCTGAGAATGTTTTTATCTTCCCAGTTGTTTTCTCATCTGGCAATGACTTTGTCATTATTAAGTAGCAAATAGAAGGCATCTTTCACCTTGGACTTCAGCTGTTTGATTTGTATCTGTTGCTGCCAGATGCCGGTTTACTACTTAGCACAAAAGTTTTTATTAAAGTTTTGCATGCGTTGAGTGGAAGTGGGGAAGGGTGAAAATAAGGGTGAAGAAAGAATGGTAGTAGACCCACCTGTATCACTTGACAATCTGCAAGAGGCTGAATTGACCTGGTTGTTAAATGTATTTAGTTTTGTTTTTTCAAAAAGATTTTGGAATTTTGTACGAGTGATTACTTTAAATTGGTATTGGCATTTACTGAAGCAAACTATGTATCGGTATGCTACGATGCCAGTTCTAACCCTTGAGGTGTTTCTCACGTTTTTTTCACTCTGCTGTGAATTATTGTTACAGTCTGCCCAAAGTGGTACTCATCATTTGTAATTAAAACAGTTTCTGTTGCCAGACAAACCTCACCTGTTCTCGTCCCTATTTGCTGTTTGTTTGATTGTTTTTTCTCCCAACTGCTGACAGGCACAGCCCTTACACAAAGCAGCTGTATCTATCAAAACAGCCTTTTGAAATATAGTGAGGTTTGGAGCTACATTTTTTTTGTTTTGATTTTTTTTTTCCCCCCCAAAACAAATTGGGATGAAGGTCTGTTTGTGGAAAATGCTTGTGGTAGAGTTTGTGTAATGTGATTTTGAGCTTAAAACCATTTTGGAATTAAATACTGTTGGAGCTTGCAAGTTTTTCAGGCCAGTGTCACTCATCATGTGAGTCTGGGAACATTCTAAGGTCGATGTTTCTGGCACTCTTCTTTGTGAAACATACGTGCACTTCAAATCGATGGCATGAGAATAGTTTTCTTTCTGGTATTTGTTGAGGAATTCTCTCTTTCTGCAAAAGGAAAAATGCCTGTCTTGTTTTCCCTCGCAGCTGGGGGTGACTGGTTCCTGTGGGTGCTTTCAGATTGACAAGCCTTAAGTGTGTGGGAGCAGAGGGCTCTAGAAAGGGTCTATCTCAAGATGGAGATTAATGGAAATGCTCCTTTTTCCTAAGAACTCTCAAAGTGGTTCAGGCTGCATGTCAGCAGTATTATGGGGAGAAATAATCTTTGGACTGTGAGAATTCTTTCAGGTGGCTGGTGGAGGGGAGGCAGGGTAGACATCGAAAGCTTGCTTCTCATGTATGAGGAGTGGGGAGCAAAGGAAGTGATAAATTGTCTTAGATTCCCCAAGGCTCGTGCCATTAGAAGTTCCTACAGGCAGGAAATAGAATACATTGCAAAGGTATGGGCTTTCATGCTTTAACTTGTGGTGGGAATAATATTTAGCAGGGAAGTTATGCCACTAGAATACACCTGATTCAAGTCTTCAGGCTATTAGAATGTAGGACAAAATTTTCAGCTGAGTGAAGTCACTCCAAGAGGAAGGAAAGGCAATAGAAATCTTTGGTTGAAAATTATGGTTGTACATGAGAATCAGTGGTTTGAGAACTTTTTACATATAGTGGAAATAGATAGCAGAAACAGATTTTCCTGTAATATTTTCTAGGTAACAATAAATATTACTTTGTTTTTTGTTAGGTAATGAAAAATACAGTATTCAGGTTGCTTCTCAACAAGAAGGTGGTGAGCCTACACTACAAGACATGGCTGTCCTTATTGAACAAGTCACTGGAGTTCCAGTTCCTTTTCAGAAACTGATATACAAAGGTAACTTCTAAATCTGTCGATGTTTCTCATAGAAGATACCTTTCCTCTCGGTTACTTTCAGATGTCCATGTTTTGAATGTCTTCCCAAAGACTTTCTTATGCCGCTAACTATATTTTAACTGTGTTTTTCCTCTCATTTTCCATTTAGGGAAGTCTCTGAAAGATTTGGAACAACCATTGTCAGCACTTGGTGTTAAAAATGGTTGCAAAATCATGTTGATTGGGAAAAGGGTACGTGTTGCCTTTGGACCTTTTTTTTTTTTTTCCCAAAGTCATCGTAGTGATTTCACTGCTGAACATGGAAACAGGTTACTTAAAAAGTGAAAAAAACCCTATAGGTGCTGAGGCTGCTGGGTTTTGCTAATGAAATGACTTGTGGCTGGCTTTGCCAAGCAGAGGACAAGGTAATACCTTGCCATGTAAATGTTACCACTACTTTAAAAATGCTAAGCTAAGAAAAAAAATGTATTTGCGCTTTTCCTTTCTCCATTCATATTATTATTGTTTAATATGTTTATATACATTGCCACTTTGACTGTATTTATAATTAAGCTTTGGAGGATGCTTATTTGACAGGTATTAAAATATGGAGAGAATAACCAATGTGTAGTATATATTTTAAATCAACGAAAGCCTTTATGTCTGTATCACCACTGTTGCTGTGTTTTAGCTGCATAGTGACTCTTACTTGTTCCATAGTTACAAATGTTGTACTTTTGAATACACAGAATAGTCCAGAAGAAGAGGCTGAATTAAAGAAATTAAAAGATTTGGAGAAATCAGTGGAGCAAATAGCTAATAAGTTAGAGGAAGTTAATAAAGAGTTCACAAGTATCCAGAAGGTATGCCGGTTTTGTATCATTTTATATCTTTGTATGTATATATATTTTAAAAAAGCTCCTGTTTAAAGGTTTTGTGTAATCAGTAGTAGGCTGCCCCTCTTAGCTGCCCAAGGGGTCTGTAAAATTCTCACTGAATTTCAAATACTGTTTATTGGTTTGCAAAATGGCAAGCTGTTTGGAAAAAGGTAAATATTGTTGTATATTGAATAAATTATATTCTTTAGATCTATAAAAACATAAGAGTTCTCTCAAAGTCCAAAGGAGAATGTTTGTTACTTGTTTAATCTCTTAAGTAAACCTAGCAGGTCATACATTTGGCTTTTCAAGGACTGGTGGAATACAGATTGAGATTGGAGTTCCTATCATACTTTAAACTACAGTAATAATAAAAGATGTTTTCTGCTCTGGTGGATTGACAAATTTTCTAAGCTGAGTATTCTGTAGGGTATGGAATAATTTTGTTTCTTCCCCAGGGATTTTTAGCAAAGGATCTCCAAGCAGAAGCGCTAAAACAGCTGGACAAGAGGATAAAAGGAACTGCAGAGCAGTTCATGAAGATCCTGGAACAGATTGATGCTATTGTAAGTAAATAACCACAGAAGAGGGTCAAATCCCAGCAGAAATTTATTGTTAATATATCTTTTTTTGTAATTTATTTGATATTTTAGAACACTAAAAAGATTTTGGCTTTGAAAATTAGTTAATTGGTTTGCTCGTTTTTTCTTTAATATCCAGCTCTTGCCCCCTGTATGTCTCCAAAAGACTACTTGGCAGCATCTATTTCTAAATGGTGACATTAATGCCTGTGTATGCATTCCCATTCCACAGAAGAGCTTCATTTGGGGCAGCAGCCTGTTAAGACTACTTGAAATGGGTATCCTTTACTGAAGTTTTACCCTTTTAGTTTGTCTCAGCAAACTTTAACATTAAACTTCATGGTAACAGTAAAGGACTGGAAAAAAACCACACCAGCTAAAGTTTGTGTTCTATACTGCATAAGAGCAAGGAGGTCCTGAAGACTGAAGAATTTTCTGGTCAGTTATATGTGGACTGACAGTACTTTTATTTCAGATGCCTGCATATAGAGGACTGGATTTTTTCTTTGGAATTTCCTGGGGTATATCCAAGTGCTTCACAGTCATTAATGGATCATAACCTAACAACGTATTTCCAGAGTATAAAATATATCTGCCTGTGTCACGTAGTAGCTGAGAGCTAGGTGAGAATAAGGGACTTGTGCAGAGATAAATAGAAGATTGTGGCAACTAGGGTATTTTCTTATTCTGTTTCTCTGTTGCTGATCACTGTCTGTGAATTTATATAGTTATGTCACATATCACAATCACAATATCCTACTTTGAAGGAAAAATGCTGCTTTTCTGTGATAGAGATGACTTTATGGGATTGTTTCAGAAAGATTTCATGCAAACACCTATAATTGGTGAACCAAATGTAGTTTAATTGATGGACACTTTTTGAAAAAGTTCAGCAGCAGACTAAATAATAGAGTAGTAGTTTGAATTGGCCATCATCAGATGCTACACAATGTGGATGTGTTCCTAGGAATGGTGGGGAGCTCACTAGCTTACCTCCTCCTTTCATGTTGTGTACCTTTAATGATAAAGTAGCCTTTGCTGTTTGTGATAGCCAACAATTCTTAAATACCTTTTAAAATTGTGATATGCTAATTATTGTAAAGTCTTAAAGCTCCTCTTTCCTTTTCTACCTCATGAAGGAAAATATTTTGCTGGCAGTTCTTGAATGCTGTTACACAGACATTCATATAACTTGATTCCATTTTTGAAGTGGCAGATTTACTATGTGTTATCATGGAAACAGCAATAAGGTGACAACTGTTTCAATCGGGTGGGATTAAAGGTTATTTCTGATAATAAGTCCTGTTTAGAAAAAAGTCAGTACTTGTATGCTGGTATACAGTTCTGGAACCCAGCAAGCAGCCTCGCAAAATCCTTTTCACTGCTTCCTAGTTAATCCAAACTCAGTTTCCCAAGTTTGTTTTTGATTCTGGTACTTCTTGCATGGCTTACACAGAAAACATGCTATTACCTATCTCCTTATCAAAAATACTTTAAATAGTACTGGACAAGGGACTTCCAGGTTTAGTACAAGACATATCCTAGTCACTTCATGTTTAAATTTAGGAAATAATGGAATCCTGTGTCTCAGATTTGTCTCTTGTGAAAGTGGAGCAGCCAGAGCTAAAACAATTTATAATTAGTATCTTTTAATATTTGTAATTGTTTGTTACTTTGTTGTGTAAGGCCCTGTGACATTGACGAGCCTCAATTCTTTTAAAGCAAGAAATAAGGGTTTCTATCACCAGTGATTGAAGTTACATTACACATACCAAAGTCCATATTTATTTGCTTTAATATACAAAGGCAACTGTGGTTTTTGTCATGGAAACTTAACTCCTGTGAAACTTCTGTGAAGTCTTGCAGATGAGGTCTGTGTAGTTAGCTGGAATCTGTACATACACTGTAGCTGTTCAGTGCACTCGTGTTGCACCAGGTGAGATGAGCAGGCCACTGGCTTCCTGAGGTGTTACTTAGCTGTGAACATACAGAGGTAGCAACACAATGGTAATGAGGTACGTATACGAACAATAAATGGGTTCCTCTGAAGTAAAAAGTGGTAAATAGAAATGCAAAGCAGGAAAGCATAAAGCATCTAGAAAGTATTTTCCATCTCAGAATTGTTTTACACAGTATTTAGTATTCTTTCTGTTAGCCAAGTAAAAAATCAAGTTCTGACAAATCTCTTGAACGCTATAGACCATATAGATGTGCTATTGATTCAATCAACAGCATGTTTAAAAAAATAAGGGGAAAAAAGTGAGTGAGTGAGCTGTTTTCTGTTAAGACAGAAGAAAGGATGCATTGTATAAGTGAAACATACCAGCCAGCTAACACTATGAATGTTCCAGTTTGGGTTTTTGGCAGTTCTTTGAAGTGTCTTGGCTGTCATACATTGTTTGGATCAATCAAAAATGTCTAGCTTGATACAAAATGAGATTTTTACGGTTATAGAGAACTAAGGGTGAGGAAGCTGGCATATTGTTTTCTATCTACTCTAGGGGTGTCATGCTCTTGTTGTTAGCAGACAGGCTCATTAATTAGAGGAGCTGACTTTGGAACTAATACTTTTTGCTAGACTCCGTGCGTTCAACACCTATGAATTTAAAAAAAGTGATTTAGGAAGTGGAGAAGTAGGTTGGTAGTCATACAGTATTGGGAGTGGGAGAGAAAAAATAAAGTGTTGTCACTGCCGGAGGTGTGAAAGGAAAGTCTTGAAGGGATGATTTTGGGAAGAGCAGCTGTAACTTAAATATTTTAACATTAAGTGTGTTTAAATAGCTGCTGCTTCCACACCAGGAAGAGTGAAGGGATCTTCTGAGCATCTGACAAATTTTTGAATGCTGTGACACAGTGAGATGTTCCCATAAGCTGCAATTCTTTCAGGTTTTTTTAGGAGGAGTACAAATTGAGTCATGTTCAACAGCTGAAGATTTGTGTGTGTGCATCACCAGAAATCCCACTTATTTCAGCAGTTAATTAAAACGTTTGGTCCAGGAGTAAAAGTCAAAGTACACTACTTATTACAAATCTCTGAGTAGAACACAGAAAATGCTTGACTGGATCAGCTGGCACAGTTTTTTAAAGAACTGAAAGGCTTTTTCAAGAAAAAAAAGTAAAGCTTTTCTGAGGTAGGAAAATTTAAATCCACAGTCACGACACTATGTACTTCTTGGGAGACTGCTCTAATTTACGCAAAGTCTGTCACCAGTATTTCAGTCTGAGAGATTACTTTCTTTTCATGATGATTTCTTATTAAATGGCAGATTTGTAATCTAGAAAGACAATATTGCAGAGAACAGATGGTTCTAATAACTGGAAAAAAAACCTTTCTCTTGTGAAATACCAACCACTTATTTTGTTTACAGAAGTTCATGGCAAAATCATCTGTTGAATTGCATGTATCAGTACTGAGGACATTGGTAACATTACTGACTTGTAGTTATGTTTTGGTGGCCCATCCTCCTTTCTTGAGGGTTTTTTTTTGTTATAATTCCTTTGTAAAACTTACTTAAATTACAGTACTGTTCTGGTTAAGCTTTTTTCACTGTCTCCTTGTCGCTGCTATACTTGTCATCTGGTCAATCAACACCAAATTACCATTTCAAGGACTAAAAGAAAGAAGTATTCTGAAAAACCTTTGAATGTGTCTGGTTAAATAAACATTTGATAAATATTTCTTACTATAATTCTTAAGTCTCTTAGCATGAATCATAAACATAAAATCAAAGCTTTGGGTTGAATTTTTTCTAAAGCATAAGGAGCATGAAAACACTATCATACTCTCTTTAAAGAAGCTGCTACAGATGTCTACTTAGATAAAAATGATTCAGTGTCAACATAATGTGCTTACCCAGTTTACCAATTTATTTAATAATAATTAAAAGAAAAAAGTGAAGGGTTGATGGTCAATAAAAACTAGACACTAAAGTACTGTACGTTGTTTTGGATTTTTAAAAGAAACTAATGAAAAAGCTTCTTGTTAGATGGGTGGGGTATCAGCAAAAAAATCCTTGTTTGCAACTGATTAGCATTGGTGCCATGTGTAGCAGAGTGATTTTAATTTTTTTAAGCAATTTGATAGTAAAACAAAAATGTTTCCAGCTGTTCTTGCTAATGACTGCTAGTGTAGGAGATTGCCTGTTTTAAGAACGATAACCCTTTGGTTCTGGTAAGATAGTCATAAATAATAAATTTGACTAGCATTTGTTTTGTTTATTAACTGACTACATTGCTATAAAGTGGATCCAGGCATCAGATATTACCTACTCGGGTCTATGATTTGGGAAATAAGAAATAACCAAAGAGGATGACAAAGATGCAGTGCTTAAAGATCACTATTGGAAGCACTTCCAAAACAAACAGAAGTTGAACAAAGGCAAAGGTGGTGTTTTGTGGCAAAGAGAGGTGATTTTATTAGGGTATCAGCTGGGAGAGGGGAAAGAAATGACAAGAGAGTCTGTATTTTGTAAGGAGCAGTGCTCAAGGGAGAGGGATACTGGGTTTGTAGTTAAGAGAACACTTGGGAATAGAGAGGATCTATAGGCAGGAAAACACACGTGCATGAATTTATTACTGTGTAAACAGTGATTGGTTTTAAGGATATCTTGTGTAAAGCAGGAGTGTAGTGTGTACAAAAAGATGAGTCTTCAAGGATGTGACGTGTGTGTGTCTGCAGTGCATCTCATCAGTGTATCTGCAGGGTGAGAACTCTGTGTCCTCAAGTGACTCTGAATTCAACGGTGTGGGGTGGGAGACAGCCACTGGTAACAGGGGAAATGGGGCTCTGTTTCTGGATGGATGGGGGATGGATAAAGAACCTGTGCTCAAGAATTGTACAGAAATTGCTGGGGTGAAGCCAGCACTCTAATCACTTTTGAAAGTTTTAAGACCGTACAGACCAAGAACTGTGAGACTTGAGGAAGGTTTTGTCACAGGAAAAGTGCAATGGAAAGAGGAGATCTACTCTAAAAGTAAGAATATGCTGTGCAGTAGAAAGCCATATTCTAATCCAACTGTTCCTCTGCAAGCTGCTCTGCAAATAATGCTAGCACCAAAACGCAGATTTGGCAAGAGTTTTGCATAAGCACTGCCTAGGCTTAAGCTACTCCTTCTTTAATTAAATTTGATTTTAATTAAATATTGAAATGTTATTGTGACTTAAGGTTTATTGCCAGCTTCACCTGTTAAACCCTGAATAGTTGGACAACGTATTCCTGGAGAGGAGACGTAAGCTGACTAAGGTAAAACAGAGAGACTGTGAGATTTAATTTGATGTTAAGATTTGTAAACTTTACTAATTTGATTGCAAAACATCTTTTAAGCAGCTTGATAAGTTAGTACATTTAGGCCTTCTTATTCCGTGTCCCTGCCAAACGGATTACAAGGTGTGAGTACAAAACCACCCCAACCAAAAAAACAGCTATGAGGGTGTGCAAGCAGACAGGAGTTTGCATGCACAGATATAATTGAAAAGAACAGTTTTGAAAAGTGTTGTCAAAAATAGAAATAGTCTGAATGTCTTCTCTACACTCATATTTCAAAGTTTCTTCCAGTTACCAGTACTTGTTTTATAAACAGACTTTGTGTGGTAAGCCCAGCTGGAGTTCCCTGTCTGCAATTGAAAGTTAACTTAGGCCTATTCTGATGATAGAAAATTGTTTGTTAATTTGCTGTTTCAGATTGGTAGGAATACTTGCATAGGCCAGAATCTCTTTCAGACAGTACAGCCTGAAATAAGTATTCAGCAAAGGAAAACGAGCAGCATAACTGAGCTAGTGCATAATTTCATTTTTAATTTGATTATTAAGAAATTCCAAGACACGGCAAAGTTCAAGGCATAAAAGAACTGTGACAGTGAGATAACATCTTCATTTTGTGGTAAGAATCAGCCATTAATAATTAGGCCTAATTAATCTTTGTTCTTTCAGGCTATTGCATAAGAAGTCAAAATAGTACACATCAATTACTCTCTTTATGTTAAATGTTTTTTGTCATATTTTGATAATTTTAAAAAGTGAATTGTGTTGTTGGAAATCAAGGAAAAATTAGGAATATTTTCTCATGTGATTGCGTGCTTCTATGTCTAGGATCCTTTAGATACTTCATATAACTTCATAGTATTTTTTAAAAACTTTTTTCCCTGTGACAACGATGAATACTCCGATAGTAATACTTTTTATTGGCAAACTAGAACTGTTTTTTGAAGATAATTTACCCACAGTTTTAAACCAACTTCTCAATTGTTTTGTAATGTCGTTGGAGCATTCAGTTTCTGAAAGGGAAGTATGTAATAAAATATTTTCACAGTGTCCTGCTTATTGAGAGGGGACACGCAGGTTTGGCATGCTACAGTGAGCAAGGGCTTATTGCAGAACACAGTACTGGAAAAAACACTTTGTGAAGAGCAAAGTGGCTTCCAAAATGAACAGCTGAGAAAAAGCTGTGCTTTGGAAAATGGACACGTGCCACTTGTAAAAAGGAGTTTTCATTTTAGGCAGACAGTTGTTGAGAATATAATAACAGCTTCTGAACCTATCCTGTGCTGTACGTGCAAGGATGTAAGGTGACATGACATAAATGAAGAGAGTGACCACTGTAGAACAGGCTCCTCTAGGAGGATTTACACTGTGCATGACAGATTCCTGGAGTTAACCTGGTAATTAACTTTCAAACTTATTCTCCTCTTTCTCACAAAATAAGAGGAGTCTATCTAAAGGATAGGTGATGGAATGCATCTTAGGACAAACTGAAAAAACCCCAAACAAACGAAAAATCAACATAAGTTTTAGTTTTTAGGTATTTCTGTCCCTGTTTGTGATACAGCACTGCACCAGTTCACTCTTGGCAGGTTATCTCCCTTAATCTGCTTACTCTGATGGTCATACTGAAGGTCGCTTTTCCACCTAAAAGAAGTATGTCCAGTTTCCCATTCTGTTTCAGGAGGTGCAGTCTGACATTAAAGTTCTCTGAAAAGGAGATACCTTTTATGGTGTTGAAGGGAAGTGTTAAAAATTTATACTAGTTTTATACAGCTTAACAATGCTGCTGTTTGGGAAAACTGCTACTGGAGCAACAGAAATGGAAGCTGGAACTACAGGAGCGAAAGATTCTTTCTCTTACCCATCTTCCAAAAGGAAACTAACAAACCAAAAAAAATTACCCTAGGAAGAGGTCAGTGTAGTAGCGGTTACTCCCACTTTCAGTCCTCTTGCTTTCTTAGGAGAGAAGAAGCAGCATTGTACATTCTCTCTTCTAGCTGAGCACAGAAGTAAAATGTAAGGATGTGTCCCCGCTCGCTCTGTTGCGTGCCCATTTTATCCTCACCCATGGTGCTGGGAACACGTGCTAAGCCTCGTGATTATTATTTATCTGATACCACTTACAGTATGCTAATTACTGCACAAGTACTGGAGCAGTGTGATCCCGGAACTTCCTGGGATCTCAGTCACACCTATAGTTTCACGTCCCATGATGGACTGTTTTTTGGTGTGGAGTCTTGTGTATTTTTAACTCCTGTATTAGGTTATGTGCAAGACTGCTATGTTTAACACTATGTATGTTTGGCTAGACAGTAAAAGAAAAGAGCTTTTTTGTTTTGTCTTAATGCTATCGAAGATTGTGTATCTAAACCTCCCAGTGGGGTTTGCACTTTAGCTGAAACGAAATAGAGGGCAGTGTGGAGAAACCTCTTTTCTGAATACGGAGTTTGGGCAGAAAGTAAAAGATATAGCAATGAGAAGCTCTTAAGATTTTCATTCATTTTCAACAGTGAGAGCATAATGTTTCTAAGAATGTTCACATAAACTTTATAGGATGGTAATCATCCGTTTTACCTGTTTCAAAAAGAACATGATAAACCCGAGCACCGTTCCCCACCAACACCCCAATTTTACACTGCTCCAAAAGGACAAAGTGTACAACATTTGCTAAAATGACATACGTTAACATATTGGGTGGTAGGAGTATGAGAAATGATGCAGTTGGAATGAAATTAAGAACTGTCAGCTTGTATCACTCCACATCTGTTCCCTTCCATGAGCTGACTGCGGAGCTCAGATGTACAGCTTAAACAGACTGGCAATACCTGCATTACTGATGATACATTCTAATGATGGCGAGTGGTTTGAGTTAATGTGTCTGTAAGAAATGAATTCATCTCACAGTCTCTTGAAAAATCTGAAGCTGCAGCTCAGCAGAACAGTTAATATATACCACAGTAGACAAAAGCAGTGTATGCACTTACTACTGTATGTTACCTAAAGACGTGTTAAATTTTCCAAACTCGGTTCTTTGTAATCAGCTTGCTGTATCCCAGACTTACTGAATCCATGACTTTTTCTTTGAAATTCTTTCTTGTGTAATCATCATTACTGAGCCGGCATAGCATTTTCAGGATGCCTGTTAAGAGGATTCTTTGATACATTCATTTTTTGCTGTAAATTTAATCTGTTAATTTCAACGTTAAGCTGCATCAGCTTGTTTATTTTTCTGCAGAATCTGCCAGAGAATTTCAGTGATTGCAAACTGAAAAAGAAGGGGTTGGTGAAAAGGGTTCAGGTGAGCATTTTTATTTTTTTGTTTTCCATTAATGCTGGATACTTGTCTACCAAGAGTTTGTGAAAGCGAGAGCTGTTTAGAGCTTAGATTTTTTCAGTATCTGTTCTTACATTGGCATTTCTTGTGACCTCCCTTTAAGAGGTATTTAATAGCTTTATAACACATTATACAAAAACACAGATTTCCATAGTTCATGCTGTTTTCAGGCAATGCTTGCAATTTACATTAGTGGCTGCCTGATGATGTAAAGTAATTTTGGTAACTTGTAAAGCAAATGGGAAGATTCTTCCTGTCCCATGTCTTGGTGGGCTGGAGTAATGGATGAGATCTGGGCACAAGGATGCAGTCCACTGTAACTCCTGCTGGACCTTGCTAGAGCCGTTCTTTGAAATATTTAACTTCTATTGTCATGTACCCACTTTCTATGGAGAGTCTCTAAAGTAAAATATGTACAGAAGAGCAGCTGTGCTGGGAGTGGGTTTTTTAATCTCCCAGATTGTGGGAGAGTCTGCTCAGGAACTACAGTGTAGTCACATGCATTGGAATTGGCCTAAAAGAATTTACTGGCTTAAAGTGCTGGCATGTTGTGTTGTGTACAGCACAAGCAAAGTGACCAGTGGCTGCTGGCTCTTAACTTCTGTGTGTGTTACTATACTTGTAAGAACTTGTGGGCAGGTTCTAAGAAACCTTAAGGTGCTGTGGATTGCCCTTTTTGGAAAGGAGCCTTCTGTCTTTTGAAGCATGCCAGCTACTTAGTGACAAAGGTGAGAGTTCGTGTTGCCCCACAGTAGTGAAAAATAGAAAAGGCCTTAGCTTAATGTAACTTGTTTTAGATTTGACTGAGCAGGTTTTTCACTCCCACCCTTGGCTACGGAAGTACGTGTTTTGGAAAGGAGTTTAAAAGTCGTGTTGGAAACTGAAGCACTAACTTGTCTGAACCTTTGTGATCCTTATTGTTGTTTATGAACTTTGGAACAACTCAAAGCACTTAAGTGGCAGGACTGGTGAGGAAAGGCAGCCATGTTGTTGCCTTATCAAATACCACGTTTCTGTTGGATTCTGGGTAAACAAAATTATGAATAAGCTATTATCAAAATTTAACTGGAAGGTGGCTGTTGAGTTGGCTTCTTCAAATTCGTGATTCGGACTGCAGTTTCTGTTCTTAAGAAGCATCTACTGTTGCTATAATTGCATCCCCAATAATACTTGTTTGTTTTTTACTCTCAGGTTTTACTTGCCCAGTGTGATACCACTGAGGGAAATATTGGTCAAGAAATGGACAAGCTACAGTCAAAGAATTTGGCACTGGCAGAATGAGGCATTGCCCTGCATAATTAGGAAACATAATTGCTCTATGAGCAAGAAGAAAAGTTTGCTCTTTGTTTTGGAGCACGTATTCAGCTTTTTTTTTTTTTTAAGCCCAGTCTGTTAGACTGGTACTAGTCAATCATTTCTTGCTGGTTGTCTTATTTGCCGCTTGGTTAGACCTGTTATTTTGAAAAGAAAATCCTTCCTGGAGAATTGCAGAAATAATGTTTGTGATGAATTGTTATGTATCTTATGGATGAATGTTTAGTTAACTAAGTTACAAAGTTTGCAGTGGTGGACAATTTTGTCTGATACATCTTTGAATTTATTTACAGCTCAAATCAAAGAAGGTCTATAAGAGTACAAGTGCCATAAGTTGCAATTGTAGGACTTCAGCTTGATTGAAAAAGGCAAACTGAGACGACATCTGGGAACGTCGAACATTCTAGTAGACAGTTCAGAGCAATAAAAAAACCCCTAGGCATTTGTATCTAATTAACGTTTGTATGCATTTATAAATATAAGAAAGCTTGACTATAAGGGAGTCGTACCTATTTTAGCCTTAAATTGTCATAATAAATGGAATGTACTGTAACATGTATGGTACTTAATTTTGAGTGGTGCTTTAAGTTGTTACTGAGCTCCTTGATACGGATGTTTTTTACATAAGAGTTCTGATGTACTGTGATTTTTATAGCTTATTTTTATTGTTTGTGTTCTGTCTTGAGTTACGGTGGGGAATGAAATGAGATTACTCATTGCTGCTCATATACCGAGGGTTCAGTTCAAGCAAGGTACAACTAAGGAGCTATTTTGAAAGGTTTCTTTATACTTCTTTTCTGATTTCACTGATTTCATGAGGCTATATTTAATGGAAAAATGCAGTGATTATTTCTAGTCTGTTAAGTTAATTGGTAAATTTTTGTAACGTGTTAGAAAGTAAGTGGCACAACTCTATTTTAGCAATGCCGTGTGACTGAGGGTTAGGACTGTTTCTCAGAGTCAGATATGTGCCAAGCCTAGCCTTCTCTGTTAGGTGAAAAATAACCTTTTGCAGGAGGTGGTAACTGTCAGCAGGTGCAGCCAACTTTGCAGTTGCTGGTAGTAGCCACATGTAGGTAGTGTACCTGTAATGGGAGTTGCTTTTTCACTGATGCTTCTGATGGTTCAGTTTTACACCCAGTGGCTAGAGAAGCAGTGCCTGGTAAGGAACCTGTTTCTGTGGTGGGGGAAGCTCTTTCCTCTCAAATGAGTCAGACTGAGGATGTTTAGAAATGGCCCTTAGTTAGCAAGCCTTTATCCATGTGTGACTGTTTCCAGATTAGCTGTCAAAACTTTCAAGATAATAAGAAATGTGTGTAAAAAACCTGTTAACTTCTAATAAGTTATAAACCATAAATAATACCTGAAGTATTGTTATTAAAGTATTATTTTTGATGTTTGTAACTGGAGGAGCATTTCTTCAGTGGAAAATGCCATTGGACAAATGAAGTGATAGCGCTGCCATTAGAAAGGGTCACTTTTATTCTGAAAATGGCTTTTGACCATACCAAGATTGGAGTTGCCTTGTTTTACTGTTTCTTCAAGGTTGTATTTTTTCCATATGTAACTCTCTTCTCAGCATCTGTGGAGGATTTTAAGGTCTTAAACGCCTGGGAAGATTGTCGATCGTAAGTTAGGAAATGGCATGTTTGGTAGGACTGTGGATATTTTTTTCTAGGCTACTACTCTAGTCACGCTCCATTTTTTCAGCACTTAGAAGGAAGAAGAGTTGATTGTAGCCATTTTTGTGAAGCCCTACCTAGCTTTGGGCTGCTTCTGGACCAGATTCAGCTGACTCTTGAACCATCAGCAATACTGTTGCCTAGTTCAGGGGATGCAAAATTACCTGCTTTCCTGTGATGGAGAGGATCCTCACCCACTCATGTGTAAGTTCTCTAATGCATTGAACTTTCATAGGTGCATGTATAATGAGCAAAGTATCCTCTTGTGCCTGTGAAGAGAACATGGAGCTGTGGTTATGTCTAGAACTGTGCCCGTTTCTGCTGCTCTGTTGTATTTTTCTGTCTTGGACGAGCACACTAAGGCTATAGGCAGACCTCATCTTTTGGATCTTTCTGTCAGTGGAAAAGGCTGTTGACCTCTGCCACTTCCTAGCACTGCTTCCCAGAACCTGTTGCTCCTTCAGATGTACTTGTGTGAGTACATACTCAGCCTGTCTCAAAGCCAGGTGGATTAATTTTAAGACATCCCATAGCAGATCTGTTGATAACCTGGTACTTTGAGGCAAAGAGAGCCATGATGAACCTCTTCCACCAGCACATCTGGATTCAGCAAAGGGTGAGTGTCCTGAGCTGAAGTTAGCAGGGGTAACTCCTGGTATCAGAGTGTATGGCTTCTAGGGCAAAAGTATAAGTGTATGGAGACAGGTTTTTGCAGTATAGAATTTTTTTGGCTTCCAAATGTAAAAATGAGTTGATTAATTTTGAGAAATAGATGATTGTATTTAGAGTGGGTTGACTTTTATATACCTAGTTTTGAAAGAGGAGCCCTACGCATAATTTTTTTCATAATAGCCTTAAATTTCAGTAAAAGCAAACTTCTGTGCTTTTGAAAAGTGCAGCAGACTACAGTTGTGGAAGGAAGAAGAGGTTTTAAATATTCTTCATGATTTGTAAAGGCAATCAAGATTAGGATACATTCTCACTGATTCTGTAGTGTAGGTGTACAGTAATACCTGTTACTGAATCAATTTCCCGTCCCAACCATCTTCCCTGATCACGTCAAAAGAGAAGTGACTCCCCTTTTGCCTTAGTTGCAATTGCCCATCGTCTTCCTCCAGTTGCTCTATGGCTCTGGCTGTGTTCACACACCTTGGATTTGCCATCCGGGCACAGAGTTCACCTTTTATGAGAAGGGAGATCACATCACACGCTTTTCCTGCCCCAGCCCCTGTAGGTTGGTGTGAGATGAGCCAAACCCGACGTTCAGGGAGCCGTGGGACGGCTTTGCTCTCTGGGAACAGTGTAAAATACGCTGGCTGTAGGGGCATCCTCCAAGCCAGTCCTGAAGGGAACGGTGCTGCGATCCCGGAGTGATGCTTGTGGCTTGGGAGGGGAGTATGTGGCACCATGAAACTCGGGGCTAGGGTTTTTTTAGTTAATTTATTTTATTGTACTATCATAAATGGAAAGGTAACAATAAAATATGTGAAGTTCTCTAGTGTCCGTGGCGGTGGTGAAGGTGCTGAGGGCTGCATTTGGGCCAGGAGGGTAGGCCTGCTGCTCCCTGGCCGGGGAAGCAGGAAGCATTTGGGAGCGGCCTCTGGCTCCCAGCCTGGAATGCTGGATTGGGGATTGGCAGCCGGGACTGGCAGCAGGCTGAAGATTGGAGGAAAGCTGGGCTTTCTCCTAAAGCTCCTTTCTCGGTTGTGTTGCACTCTGAGGGTCTCTTCATAGGGGGGTGTAGGGGATGTACTGTGTTGGGTTTTGTTTGGTTGGTTGGTTTGGTTGTGGTGTCGGTGGGGTTTTTTGCTTCCTTGGGGCACTTCTGGGGGGATTTATTCAGACACTGCCGACAGCTACACGATGGTGCTTCTTTACAGTGGTGCTCCAAGGGCTTAACTACCGAAAAGCCTGATCAAGCGGGAGGTGCAATCGCTGAGACGATTTTATTTGGTGTTCTTTGTTCCTCCCTCCCCCCGCCCGCCGCGCTCAGCCCGAGTCCCGCCCCAGGCCGCTGTGCTGGCCGGGAGAAGATGGCGGCGGGCGGGCTGGGCGCGGGGCGGAAGCAGGTGCGGCAGGAGGAGCTGCGGCGCCTCATGCGGGAGAAGCAGCGGCAGAACGCGGGGAAGAAGCGGATCGACTCGCCCTTCGCCAAATATCCTCGCACCGCGCTCGCCAGCCCCCGCCGCGGGGCTGGCCGGGAGGGAGGCAGGGAGGGAGGCAGGCGGGGGCGGTGCGGGTCGCGGCTCCGTGGCGCAGCTCGGTGCTTCCCTTAACGGCGGCCGCCACGTACAACAGCCTGGGCCACCTGAGCTGCGCGCTGTGCAACGCGGCCGTGAAGGGCGAGCTGCTGTGGCAGACACACGTCCTGGGCAAGCAGCACCGCGAGGTGAGCGGGGCGGCCCTGCCGGGTGCCCGCGGGGCTGTGCAGAAGCAGCCGGGGAGCGGGGGAGGTGACTCCGCCCCAGGGGGGGCCGGGGTTGCTGCTGGGCCGCAGCCGAGCGTCTGCCGGGGGAGCGGTGTGGGTCTGTGGAGGTGGCTTAATGCTCCGGGACCTTAGGGTATGCCCAGCCCTCCTGCTCCTTCCTCCAGTGCTTCACTGCTGTAAATGTCACTGATGTCGAGCCTTTCTCACTTGTACAGTCCCCTTGTGCAAGTGTCAGTCCCTCTGCCCCCATGTCACACCCTTCAAGAGGCTGACAAAAGCATTGCTCTTGGGTTTGATGGCCCCAATGTCTATTTCAGAGATCTGTTTCTATTTCAGAGGTCTATTTCTATTTCAGAGATCTATTTCAGAGGTCTGTTTCTATTTCAGAGGTCCATTTCTAAAAAGACACTTAGCTCGTTTTAATAAACTGTTCTAAAAGTGCTGTATTTTAAGCCACGATCCAGAAGTTCCTGCAAGGAAAGCTTCCTGGATTTTGTCCTTCTTTACAGAGAGTTGCAGAATTGAAAGGCACAAAGCAGACAGCAACCAGTTCAGCTGCTAGCACATCATCTCATCCCATCAAGAGAAAAACTGCTGACACCGAAAACACAGAGCTAAAGAGAATAAAAGGTAAGTAGAGAAAAATACTTACTGAGCACTTGTCAAAATCTAAACATTTTACATCTTGCATGTTTTTGTTGTTTTTTTTTCTTCCTGTGGAACTGAGTGTGAATGCGTGAGACTGCTGAGTTAATGTTAGCTTGTTGCTGCTGAAAAGGGAAAAAGTCTGTCATGGTCTTTGTGAGTTCACTGATCAGGAGAAAACTGCACTTTTTTTTTTGATAGTTTATTTACTTTTCTTCTGAGTTACTGGGTTAAATTAGGTCACGGAGCTGTGAACTTGATCCAAACAGAACCAGTGACAGTGTAAGTTAAACAGCAGAACCACTTGCCCAGAACTGGTGTTACTCCTTTTCAGTGGGATCAAGCCACTGGTTTACCTCAAACCATGCATGAAAGTTCAAGCTAGAGGAAGTTCAAGCTGGAGGAAAGAGTGTTATTTTTTTTCCCTTGGTTCTACTGAACATTTAGATATATTAAATACATCAAAATGTGCATTTGTGAACTTGCTGCTGTGATAAGAGTCTGTCTGAGGGATATTTCTTTTAAAATATGAGTTTATTTGTAATAATAGTATTTATTACTCTTGGCTCTCATACATATGTAATAATAGTATTTATTACTCTTGGCTCTCATACAGGTACAGACGAAAAGCCACATACATCTACGTCTGGGTAAGTAGATCTTATTACATAGGAGGTTTTTATAACTTCTGCTCATTTTCTAACATGGGTGTATATTCCTGAAAGTGGCAACATCTACCTCAGTGCAGATGAGAAAATAATGGTACTGACTCTGGAGTCTGTGACGAAATGGGAATTGTTTTACTATCACTATCAGACTTGAAAAGGTTGATGTGAAGTGGCATTTCGCAGTTTGCTAGAATGAAAAATAACTGGATTGTGGCATGCACTCTTAATCTTTAATGCTAGCATACTGCAGAAGAGAAAATAGTCTGAAATGGAGACAGATTTGAAATATACATTTAAATTATATTTACTCATAGAAATTGCTAACAGATGTCATCTACAGATCTTTATTAAGATGTTTTTGTTGCTTAAAATTAATGCATATCTTGCAGATGAACCCTAACAAATACAGGAATGTATTTGACTTCAAGGGTTTGGGTTAAGCATCTTACTGAAGATTTCTGACAGTATTTGGACACTTTTCTGGGGTTGGCAGGTGTGACACAAGGCCTGTACACTTCTTCACAGGATAAATTATTATTGTCTTGCGTAGATATTACGTGCTGTTATCTTGACTCTGGAAGGCACTTAACCTTGTGGAAATTTGATTATTTTAAATTATAACCTGGAAAAATGTTTGACTTGGAGTCCTGCAGCTGTTCTAAGCAGATCTGGGTTTGCTCATTGCTGAGCCTGTGTGGCTCTTCTGAGCTGGAGTTTGAGCAGCAGTAGGTACCCAAAATAAGTAGTTGTGTTGTGCCTGAAGGTTATCAAGGTTTACGTGACATTAGTATGGCTGCTGAACTATGAATTTGTATCTAGTGTATTTGCAGCAGGTACAGTGATGCAGGTACCTCTGAATGCAGAAACAGAATTACAGGAGCTGCCGTTCCTCCAAGTGCACTTTGTTATGGGTTATTTTTATTAATTATTCTGGTACCGAATATTCAAGTACAAAAATGGATCTGAAGGGTGGTTTCAGGAGTAACCTGAGCATTTGTGGGGAACTTCAAACAGAAGCAAGAAGTATGTGCTGCCTTTAGGCGGTGGTTACGTTGGTAGCTGCGCAGTGTAGGGTGTTGCACAGTATCTGGAAGATTGTATTGCTCACCTATTGAACAGGCTTTGGAGGGCAGACTGGTAACTGGCTTTTGTGAAGTTTTAAATACTTATGTTGTGTGTTCTTTACTAGGCTACCAGCTGATTTTTTTGATGAAGCAGAGCAAAGTAGTGCAAAGGAACAGCTTTCAAAGGGTCCAGGTCCCAGTTTATTGGCAGGAAATTATGATGATGATGAAGAAGAGGAGGAACAAGATCAATCAAAGAAATCTTCTGTTGTGAATAAAACTGAAGTTCCACCTCCAAATCAAGAAGTAGTAGCTAATTCTCTGCCTGCAGGTAATGCTGACTGGAACAGGAAGTGATTCAGTAAGGAGAAGCTGTGTTTTAAGTGATGAGGGAAGGATTTTATTTTTTTTTTTAATTATTGCTATTAGCTGGTTAGAGTGTGTAATGTTGGAAGCAGAATAAGGAGATTCTTTGATAGCTTGTCACTGTGTAGTGTTTTCTTTGTGTGCTTATTGATTTTATGTTCTAATTGTTTGAGGCTCTCAAGTGAAATAATGTCTGGCTGTTCTTCCCTTGATTGAGTGTAAGGTATTTATAAAATTCTGACTAGACAGGAATTGCAATTAAGAAGCTTGAACAGTTTGTTCATAGGCTTCTGTCCTTTCTTGTAGACTTCTTTGACAGCAAAACTACAGCTGCTCCTATAGTTTCCCATTCAGGATCCATACAGAAAGCAGAGGTACAGGAGAAGATAGTGGAAAGGTAAGCAGTCAAATCAAATATTGATAAATTTGGGAACTGTAAACAAACATTACCCTTCCAGTAAATACAGATGGTGGTCACTTTAGAAATCTCTCGTATTGTTAACTTGTATGCAGAGTAGTTTGTATATACATCAGCACATAGCATTATTTCAGACAGGTATTTCACACCCTGGGGGCAGGATAAGAGATGCAGCAATGCCATACAGCATCTGTTAGATGTCTTGATCTGCAGTTTTTAACACGGGATACATTTGAAGCTGGGTGTCAACCACCGCTTTTAACTGTTTAAAGAAAACCATTTACTTGTTCTGTAGTAACAGTTAGCTCACTTGAGCACTTTTTTAGACAGTGGTTTAGGCTTTCAGAAGTAGAGACTGTGCTGTTAAAATGTTTGGGTGCTCAGCGCACTGGGAAGAATAGTTTAAGAAGCCTAAGCTATAGCTCTTGTCACGACAACAAGGTTTAAACCTGTCTGTGCAGTTCCTTGTAGGTTACATAAGACCAAACTGAAGAAACAAGTTTTGATGGTGGTAGGTACAACTTGGGGTGTAAAAAAAAACTTGCTTCATTTCTAGGTCCTTTTATAAAAGATTATGGATTTTATTCTTGACTATTTTGAACTCTACAGTAAAGGAAGTTGTAAAGTGTTAACTTGGGATAATCAAATGTTTCAGGAAAGAAAACACTGCTGAAGCTTTGCCAGAAGGTTTCTTTGATGATCCTGAAGTGGATGCCAGAGTAAGTGATCTGATCATTTGATGCTGCTGGATTTATTTCTGCCAGGTGTAATGATTTTCTGAGTAGTGAAGATGCTTTTTCAGGTGCTTAGTCATACCAGAATATAAGAAAATGACTGAACTGTTTTGGTTCATGTTAATTAGAAGACATGAAAAGGGACAGAGAGGGGCAGGAAGAGCTTGTTAAATCATCTCTCTCAGAGTGTATTTTTGATTGTGGTTCCTTTGTGGCTCTCAGAGAAAACTAAAGTAGTGTTATTTGTTGGCTAAAACACTGGACTGGGATTTGGACAATCCACCTGTTACTTTTATTTCTTTGAGCCATCCTGGGAAACGCATTTCACTGAATTTGTGTGTCGAATTCTGCCTCCGAATTGAGGATATTAAAATAGCTCTGTAACATCCTTTGAGAGATCCTGTTGAAAAGTGGTAAGAATTACTGTGCAACTGATACTATGCATCCTGGTAGAATGAAAATAGGTAGATCATGGCATACACTGTCTTTTCTAGTACTGACATACTACATCAGCAATCTTGGTTTTCAGCCCTCTTGTCTTATACTTCTATGTTGTTTTTTTTATTTTGATCAAAATTCCAAGATTTTTAGTTGTGATTGCTTTGAGAAACACATTGACTGTGCACCTTTTATTTTCCAAGCATCATTCATCCTTTCTGCAACTTGCACAATCTCAAATGATGACCAAAATAAACACTGATATTTGAAATAAAAAATTTCTTTGTTTTTGGGGTTTTTTTGTAAAATTTACCATGATTTGATGACTTTCCTGCTTGCTTTATTGAAATAATCGTGTTGCAGGCTGAAAGTCTTTTACTTTCCTTGAGTACCTTTCCCTTTTTTTCCCCACTGTGGAAGGTGTACTTAAATTGGATTGTGAGGTTGAGTCATGACTCCTGATTTGGAGATGTTCCAAATAATGCTTCTTTATGTTCAGTTCAGTTAGTTCCACTGTCACAATTACAAGCTTAGGTGTCTCTTACTTGCTCTGGCAAGATTCTTTTGGCACCACTCATGCCCACACACTGGCATAAAGATGCATTTTTTTTGTATATAACTGAATTGCATGTTACGCTTTTCAAAAACTTGGCTTCACCATGATTTGGGAAGCTTGTCCCAAGCAGGAATACATAGCCAGGCAAAGGAGAGTCTGCTTATATCTGTGAGGACACTGGCTAGTGATCTTTGTTTTGGTCATCACCTCAGCTGATAAAATTTACAATTGGATACATGTTCTAATAAACTCAAATTGCTTGCAGGTGCACTTCTTTTTAGTCAGCCCTTTCTAAGTTTAGCTAATATGCAGGGGAAGGAAGATGCTGGTGACATTGCTTACACTGTGATGGCTGCAGTGATTCTGTGTTGGAATCATACACAAGATAATTGTTTTCAGAATTAACGGTGAACTTTTTGGAAGGGAGTTGGTGGGCTTGAAAAATGTTGGTTTATAAAGCATGTAAATTCTGTATTAGATAAATATTTCAAGGAAAAAGAATATCTTTAGTGTTTAAATTTATTGTAAGAAATACAAATAATTATGAATTACAAAAGACAACCACAATGCATAATAACACAGTACATACACATGATAGAAGTAATCACAGAACAGAAAAATGAAATGATGACTATTACTTCCCAGTACGTAGTTTGCTTGGAAGCTTCTAATTTATTCTATAAACTTAATTCTTACTAATGGACTTGGTATAATCATTCAGGAACAAAACATACCAAACTCTTGTGTTTACCATGACGATGATTGATCTATTACCAAAGGAGAGGAATGAATAAAGGAAAAATAAAACTAATGCAAAAAGACAGTGTAATGAACTACTCTGTTGCAACTGCTTAGTTCTCCTAACTATGCAATTTCCACCCAGTCTAGAGCCAGACATAATCTGTCATCTAACATATGTTATATGCCACACCTGCCAGTCTTGAACTGTTGAATTTTTTGGTTGCACCTTGTTTATTTGCTTGTATTAAAAGCACAGTCTGGTTTTTATTTCCTTAGTTATAGATATTAAATGCATCCTTAACAGCTACTACGTTTTCAGTCTTCTTGTCTTAATAATCAATGCTGTCTGCCACAGAAGAAAAGGCTTTGCATGTTGTTAAAATTGGTATGTAGCTGTATTATTTCTTCTGTTAGCCAACAAAATTAGACTAGATTTGAAATATACTCAGACTATATGACACCAGTCAGACTGGTGACTGAATCACTTGATGTTATGCCAAAGGCAGATAATTCACTGTTCTTTTATTTTGAGAGATAGCTACTTTATGTGATTGAACAGGCAGCTTACAGAAGAATTTAAAAGTTGTCACCCAACGTAGTGACATTATAGACCATCAAATTAACAGACTTAGTCATGTTTTTTAATTCAAACATTCCACACCATTCACTATTAGTCAGTTCTTCTTTAATGCTACAGTCAAGGGTGTTGTTTTAATACAGGAGTAGAGTCAGATTTTTTTCTCCTCCCAATATCGCTGTGCAGCTGCACTCTTACTCATACACATTACCTAAATTGACGTATGTGGACCAGACTTTTCTGAGAACTTGGCATACTTTGTCCTGTTTCTCCAGGTGTTCTACAGTCCCCCAGAGTGTCACTAGACATAAACTGTTAATAAGCCTGTTTTGTCATGTTCCTCAGGTGCGAAAAGTTGATGCTCCAAAGGATCAGATGGACAAAGAATGGGATGAATTTCAAAAGGCAATGCGACAGGTCAACACAGTAAGTCATGGAATCTATTTTTATTGATTCTAAGTACTATACACAATAAGGAAAACAACAGTTTCATGCAGCTCTGCAGAATGACTGACATCTGCATTTGTCAGTTGTTTGTTGCAATGCAGTGTGCGGTTAAATGCACTTTATAAATGAGCAAAGGTTTCTGCTGTGTTCCACTTAAGGGAAATTAAATTGAAACAACTTTTGTTCAGGATGCAGTCATTAATATGTATAGTTACATTTGTTAAATGGTATTTAAATAAGATAGCATATACCTCAGATCAGCATCCCGTATCCAAGCACGACATAATTGTGGGCTCTTCTTTATATGAGATATATTCATATTTTAACCTTGAAGAAACCGGAACAAAACACCACCTGTTTGTCTGCATTTTTCAAAGAGGATCCATAAAGTGTAGGTAACCTGGCTTTTATGGTTAATTTAAATGTACTGGAAAGGGAAATTAAATTTGGGAAAGTGACAAAAGATTCTGTGTGTGAGAGACACAAGTTGGCCGCAATTTTTCTGTACTTCCATTTTTTACTGTTTAGCCTCACATGGAAAGTCTTCCCAGAACAGTTTTTATCTGCCTTCTGTACAATATAAAACTGTCACTAAAGATACCTGGTGTTCTCAGTCTTCCTCTACAGGATTTGCTAGTTTTCTAATTTTAATTGTAAATAGTTGCTCGTATGTCAACTGCTAAGAAAAGTGGTGCAAAAAAAAATAAATCGATCATTGCTCATTTTAAAGTGGTCAGCACTATAAACAGAGCGAATGTTCATACAAAAGCAGTGGTGGATACATTTTGCTAGCATTAGCCATTCAGATAATTCTTCAGCTTAGAAGGAATCTTCTCAGTTATGCGTGGACCATTGATTGCATAGCATCTCCCAGACATTCAGATTTGAGAAAGTATATGCTGAAAAAAATAACAGGTTAGAAACACTTCGGGATCTCGTGGGAATATTTAACCAATACTCTTAATAAACTCGTGTAGCTAAGTCCCAAGCATTGGGATACAGCTCCGATTTCAGCCTCAGACTTTGGATGCGTGTAGTTTGTTTACGCTCAGTTTCAAATAGTAGTGTACTGAAGAATTTGAAAGGTTAACCCCAAAGCAGCCAAACTACTTTTAACGTTAAGTTTTAAGAAAAAACATTTCCATTTCAAATTAAACCAGATCAGGTTTTTTCTGTATTTGCCTCCAGAGTCTTTTGAGAAGGTGGGAGTATACGTGTAGGAGATTGACATTGACTTGAGGTAGAGGGGAGGAGGGGAAGACAGACATCAAAAAGGAACAGCAGTGGAATTCAAGATGAGGGTGAATTTTCTTAGAGCTTTTCTGGTTTAGATTTCAGAAGCAATAGTGGCAGAAGAGGATGAGGAGGTACGACTAGATCGTCAGATTGGAGAAATTGACGAGCAGATGTAAGTAGATCAATTTTTCCTCAAACTTTCTGTTCTCCAGCAGTAATGGATCACTATTTGACTAGAGTGATAAAAACATTTTTAATTCTAATCTTCTGTGCTACTGCCTTTCATTAATCACCTAAATATTTGAAGGAGAAGGAGTCCCTCAAATTGCATAATGATACCTAATAAAAACATGAATTTTTGTGCAAAGTTATCTAATTACTTGCAAGAGAGAATGTGCTAGAATCACTGGAAATACAGCAAGTAGGCATGGGCAAAATAAAGCTGTATAAAGCAAATTCTTTGAACAAGCTGTCCCCCTCCCCCCTTGTCAAATGTCTTAATTTGTATTTCTCTGTGACTTGTGATCTACATAGAATGTATGTGAACATTTTTTAAAAACAAGGTCTGACACTCTGCACTGCAATTAAAATTTCAATAGCACCATTTGTGTTCTGACCATCCATTTGCTGTACTGAAAATGCCGTGACTAAATCTCCTTGTTTCTACTAAAAATGTCACTTAAAGGTTTTGTTGAATGATGCACTTCCTTACACGAAGTGGGGTTTTTTGTTTTGTTATGTTGAAATGGTAGGTGTAGCAGTTGAATAAGCATTAGTTTAAATTCTAAGTAACCTGCGATACAGCTTAGAGGAACAGATTGTTACTGTTATTATGTAGCTTACACATTGAGTAGCAGTGGTTATGGCAATGCTAGGGATTGAAAAGAATAAGATGAATTCTGATTTTAATGAATCTTGCAACAAAAAGAAGACACTAAAAATTAAAACAACGCTTAAGCCATCTGGCCAGATTTACATGATACAGATAATCAGCTTATGATAACAATAGAGTTGGGTTCAAACTGAGCTTTGTTAGCACAGGGATGTCTTTTAACAACGTTCATGTCGTTTTGGAGAGGGGTTGAGCTAAACCTGGCTGTCTCTGAGCATTCATTTTTACCAGTAGCTTAGGATGCTGTAGTATATAGAACCAAATTCAGACATTTGTAGAGAATTTCAAGTTTGTTACCATAATAATTTTTCCCAAAATAAAACTTCTAAATAGATTTTTAAAGACTGTTTTTGTAGCTTTGTCTTCTGAGTGCATTTAAATGCAGGCTATTTAGAATTAAAATCAAAATCAAATTGCTTCCAGAGACATTCATGTTTTCCTTAGCTTTCAAATCTTCAGCTGTGACTGCCTGTAAGTAATCATACTGCAGATATGTAAGAGGAAACAGGATTCAAATAACAATCTTTCCTTATTGACTCTTCCTAGTAAATAGGAATGAAAGAAGCAAAAATGTATTTAAATCAGGCTGATGCTACTTGGAATTTTCAACAAAATACCCTGTTAAAATGGCTAGAATAATTGTTATAAAGCATATTTCAAGGACAGAGCTGTTTTAATGAAAAACTGAGATTTGTGGATTCTGTTTACTTAAAATGTTCGGTTGTAGCACACAGTAAGCAGATAGAGGATCCGAACACTTGTGCTGCTTTTTTGTTTTCAGAGATACTGGCACTAAGTTATTAAAATTGATAGCCAGTTGGTATCTCACCTTTCCACCATACATGAAAGCTGCAAGTGGAGTGGAGAATGGTGTGTTGTCTTGTGTGGAAGTGGATGTTGGTTCTTTGGTTTTTTGTTTTTTAATGCCTTGTGGTGGTATTGCCACACCTCTCCTCTGGTCTGTTCCCACTTGATTAATACAGAGAAGGTGCCACTAGCCTATTTTTTAATTGATGGGAAGCTGTGGAGCTTTCTTTATCCAAAGTTGGAGAAGGAAAATCCGGGACTGTAGAAAATCCAACTAATGTGGAAAGACCATGAGTATTAACAGATGGTTTCATTTTCAACAGTGAATGTTACCGCCGTGTTGAGCTTTTACGTAACCGCCAGGATCTGATGAAGGAGAAGTTAAAGGAAGCCATGAGATTAAAAGCAACTCAAGAGAAAGAGGATGAGGCTGTTGGTAGCGAAGATGAAGAAGAATTGCAGGATTTGCTGTCTCAAGACTGGCGGGTGAAAGGGGCTTTGTTGTAGCATTTCTACAACATGGTTGATACTCTCTTGATCTGTGCTGTTACTTCCATTGTTAGAAGTGAGATGCTTTTGTTAAATATTTATTTAAAGATGATCCTGAGATGATAAAGAGCCAACTGTGTTAAAAAAATAATCTGTAGATCTACAATGGTGTATTACTTGCTGTAAAAACTGTATATTGCAGATGTTTTACAATATTGACTGTACCATTCCTATTAAAATTATTGGATTCCTACCAGAGGTATTTTAATGGGATTAATAAGTAACTGAAGAGTCTCTAAGGTTTTGGAAGCATCAAATATATCCAGTAATTTTGAGACATGGATTATTGTGTATAGAAGTAAAGGACTAGCAAAAGTGATAGTGTGTGGAGTTTTTGCAATCTGGGGGGTTAGGGAAAGGAAAATGTTACACATTTATGTTATCTTAAAACTTATAAGTGCTCTTCTGTCCATTGCCCCAGCTCCCAATAAGGTATGTACCTTATTTTTAGGATCTGTTAGTTTCTCTGTGTATGTAAGGGCCAGGTTCAGAAATGTTGAGCTACAGCTTCTCCACAGTGTATGCTCTGTGATGTGCTGTAGGCAGTGCTGAATATTTTTATTTACAGTATTTTGTTTTGCTTAGAGCAGTCATAGTGTAGCATACCTCGCATTTCTTGAACCAGAGGGATGAAAATACAGTGGTTTCATATTTGCATAACTAAATGGAAGGGTGACAAGAAGCCAAGGAGGAAGGTACTGCACTGGAAACTGATGAGGTAAAATTGTTTATCTAGCTGCAAATACTGGAAGTTTTCTTAAGACATTATCTTAGGCACAGAGAGCATCTGAAATTGATTTCTGTTCTGATAAACACAGATGATGTAAAATCAAGAACCAACAAACTTGACAAGACAGGCACATGGAAAACAGAGCTACCTTGAGCTTTGGTAAGTGTCTTTTTTTAATGAAACCTTTTTTTTTTTACTTTTGCAAACCTTAAAACATTTCAGATTTGCTGAGGACTTTTGAAAAAATAGGAGAAATGTGTGGTTTAATTTTTATCGAAAAGTAAAGTTGTGAAGGAACAGGTCAACATTTTCCTGTTTTATAAAGATTTTAGTGAGGTTTTAAAGGGAGAAAACAAGCTTTGTTCTTATGAGAGCATTCCAGCTACTTGCCTCAAAGATGTTTATTAACCAAGCAATAAAGAGGAAAAACTAAAGCTAGACATTTGATTTGCCTGTTTTGCAAGAAAGACTTGATACAAAGGGAGCCCTGGCCATATTGTGAGATCCTTTTTTACTAGTCCTGGTTTCCATGATCCTTGGGCTCAGCTTTGTGTTTAAATAAAGCTGTCAAATTCAAACAGTGGTCTTTAGCAGCTTGGTGCATCCATTTACTTGTGCTCACATATACTGGCTTGCAGCCATTGTTTTTTGGTTGATTTAATAACCATAAATGTAAGTTGCTGTTACTGTTAAAATGTTTGACACAACACTGCAGTCTTATGTGAATTAGTCCCGCTGAGGTAGCAACATTTAGAGTATTGAAATACAAAATATAGAAACATCAGAGAGTATTGAAACAAATAATGTTTTGGCAAGTTGGAGAAAACTTAGTTGGGCCAAAACTTGAAATAAAATTACCTTCTATAGCGTGAATGTTTACACATCAACATATAAGGTGCCTATCATGCTGTAGTAAAAGATTTCTAGATCCATTTACCACTATAAAGAGAACTTTCAGCTCAGAGGGTGCTACAATATTAACAGATAGACAGTTTTTTGGTTTTGTTTTGTTGTTTGTTTTTTTTTCAAAACAAACCAAAAGACACCCCCAGCTAATTTATAATTGTTTCTCTAATCTTTGCTTTTCACTCACTCATCAGAGTATGCTAGCTTAACACTGAACTTTAGAAACACTCGGCTTAATCTCAGAGAAATAGATGTGACTAGAGTTGGGTTCACAGAGTGTCATGGGCATAAATGTTTTTACAGTATAGAAATGCTAGATCTCTGATTTTATAACTTACACTTCCATTTTGTACATATATCTGTAACTTCCATTTTGTACTTGAATCTGCAAGTCACTGTTTCCACTGCAGGTAAGTAGGAAAGGAACTGAGCATTCAAACAGTTCAGCTGTTTCAGTTCGGCTGCCCTCCTCTTTAGAGGTGTCCAGTGGTAAGAAGCTGAAGGCAGTAAGTATAGTGACACTGAAGGAAGCTTGTAGTACATTTAAGTAAGTCCAAACCAGTTCAGCCCGTTGTTTAAGTTACTGGGAATAGATGGCAGGAATAAACACCAGATCACTCCTCACTATTCGTTATTCTTGCATAACTTCAGTAAAGGCAATGGACCAGCCAGTGGGTTGTGTTGCTGAGGAAGTAACTGATGGCATTGGTCCCTCTTGGCTGTGCTTGTTTAAGAGTTGATGTTTTTTTTTTCCTTGGAGGAATCTCATAGATCAACAAATTGTGTTGTATACAAGCTTCATACGGCTTGTTGCCTACAACTGTACATTTCTTCAATAGTTGAAACAAAATTTTTAGAGAGCTTTGTGAAGAAGGTAAGAGTGACTTTGCTATCTGTATCCTACGTGACTGTTGATGTGCATGTGCTGTTGTGTCAAGAAGGCAAGAAATCATCCTGCTTTTTATCCATGAAAGTAGTGTGGCTGTAAGGGAGAAGAGGGCGTTATCCCAACCTTACCGAATAGTCAACCTAATTTATCAAGGTAAATGATCTCCAATGTCTTAGGAAAATATAGGCATAATTAATGTATATTTTAAGTCTGTCCTCAGTTTTAGAAAACGCTTTTATGAACATCTGATGTGCTATTCAGCTAGATGATTAACTAGAGCAAATAATTGTTTTTTAAAATAGGTACTTCCTTAATTTTTCTAACTTATTCGCTTTCTTGAATTCTATTTTTAAGCAATAAAGATGCAAGTAGTTCTAATAACTAGCTCTGTCCATAGCCACTATTAAAGATGAAGTTTTAATCTCTGGCACAGTAGAATATAAAAATATTTTAATTCTCTGATCTCCAGGACTTCCAGAAAACTGAAGAATCGGAATTAAGGGCAAAGACTTAGCATTTGTAATCCTTATTTATTGATATAATAATGGAGAGTGTTGCCCAAATATAAGAACTCTGGAATTTCATGCCACCAAAAAATAATTGCTATTCCCCAGCCCAGTGGTTCTGAAACGGGTAAGTGACTTCCAGGGCCAACATGTGTGCATGCACATGTTTGAAATGGAGTTCCAAGTAGGAGCTCCACATGAAGCGGATAACCACGGCTGCTACTGCCAGTTGGTGGTGGTTAGCTGTTCTCTAGTAAGTGCAAACAATCATAAATAGTAATCTGTGTGCTAACTTCTCTCTGACCATGGAAGGAATAGCTGCTGTTGTCACGACTTAGAAGTAGATGTGGAAAAAGGCCTATATATTTCATACAGAGGAGCCAAAAAGTTACTGCGCAAAATCAACCGAACCAACAGCAACAACAAACAAAACAACGTTCTCATTTGTTAACGTGATTGTTTGTCATTCTTCCCCTAAAGCATATAATTTTAAAACTTGCTGCAGAATCACAAATACTGGTTAAAAACATTAGCATTAACTTTGGTCAGGCCCCCTGCCAATAAATTCAATTTTACTTATTACATGCCACTGTAATGAAATTATCTGCATTCTATCATCTTGAAAACACTGAGCTAGAAATAGCTCTAGTGAGACAGGTCATATTACTCAAATATTTTCAGCACTTAAAATCAAGAAACCTTGCACTAGGAAATCAGACGTTCAACCAGTAGGAAGCATGCTGTAGCTGTCACTAGAAACCATGCTGTGATGAGTATATAATGTTTCAGAAATTCCCTTTTATTAGGTAACATCAGGTTAATTTGACACTCTCTTTCATTTCAGTTAGTCTTGAGACTTATGCCCGTCTCTAGAGTGACAGGGCACATTCATTGATGCAGAAGCTGATTTAATCAACATTAGTGTGTGTTCCTTCCTGGAACCAAGGAGTAAGTGCACTTCAGTGGCAAGAAAGGCTGTATGAGCTTCTATCCATGGAAAGTGTCATTTAGGCCAAGAGAGTGAAACTTCCTGGTGTGAAGCAGTTTTTCTGCCTTCATTTAATCGTCTGTCACTTCACTTAGAACTATCCTGGCCTGTCAGCTGGAAAAAGAAATGTGAGCAATTAAGTAGTGTCTAAACCAGGTCTTTCTTCCAAAACTATGGCTGAGGGAATAATGCCTTGCATAACTGGTCGTTACAGCACTTAGGGTGGATGTATGTAAGAGATGCGTGTTCAAATCCTTCCTCTCTATGCTGTCCTTTGAATGTATGGTTCCTCTGATCTAGCTGAGCAGCCCAACAATTGCAGTCTTTCCTGTAGGAGCTGTGCTGCTGCAAAGTGATTGAATTAGCACATGTGACTCATCCGATAATCATGACACTTGTCTGAGAAAGGGGTAGGTTCTGCTCTAAGTACATAAATAGGGCTGAAAAACATTCAGCTGAGACTGAGGCTATGGGAGAAACTGGTTTTGGATCTCCCCCATCTCAAAGAAGCACTTGTATTTTCATGCTGTTGGGAATTTAAAAATGAAAAAGACCATTTTTTTTTGTGAGGCGAAGGCACTTCCCAGATGCCTGCATTTGTGGCACCACTGAGCTTTATGCTGTTGGCTTCCTAGGAGCCTTGGCTGGCACAGATATGCACCTTAGGGCCCACAGATGCCTTCTGGCTATGTCTGGGAACAGAAAACACTCTGCATGTTAGCAGTGGACTAGGTTTCGTGGCTGAACACCTCTGACTTTGTTTGTTTTCTTTCTGGGTGACTATTCCAGCCAGCATTCATACTTTTAATTTTTGTCACTAGAGAAACACAACAGAGCAGCTTGAATTAATTTTTGATGTTTGCCAGCGCTCTGATACTGATTTGATGATGTGAAAGCTGCAGAACTCGTGTAATCTTTCATTTGGAAACTCACAGCTGTGTGGACAGTGACCTTTCTATATTGGGTTCATGTTTCCTCTTATCTACCTTTGGGTGTGAGTGGTTTAGTTTTCTATCTTGGATAATATTTTTTACTTTTTTTTTTCCTCCAGAGGTACATTCTTGTGTTTTGTTTGCCTGTTTTGTATATTAAAGCTATACAGGAACTTTTTTTTGTCATTCAGAAATCTTTTCTTACTAAAATAATTAAAGTAAGTAAGTCCTCAATTAGCCTAGATTTTATCACATCTCTGCTTGTATTTTCTGCAAAAGCCCCTTTAGAAGACTTTTTTTCCCCCTTCTTTTCTTTGTGTCTTTAGTTTACCTCTCTTCATTCCACACACAAACATGCTCCTGTGTTAGTTTGTTTAAATCTCATTAAATCTCAGTCTGTTCTAGCTGATTCTGCCAGACACATGGGAATTATTTATGTGAAAGATGCTCTACACCACAGAGCTGCTGCTGCCACCCTTTGCCTAGCAGCTTTATTGGGAGAGCAGAGCCTTGACCTACTTAGTGTTGAGCTGCAATAATGTTCTCTTTTTTTTTCATTTACACTAGCCAGGCTAACCAGAGAAATAGCTTTTGCTGTTTAGGAAATGAAGAATACGGAGGTCCTTGCTGTGAAAGCAGCTTCAGCTGTCCTTTCAAGAGTAAGAAGTTAAATATATTCTAAGTAATATAAACACATTTTAAGTAATCATAACACAGAATTTTATCAAGGTTAGTACTACAGCCTATAGTTCTTCCAACCTAAGGGTTGGAATAGCTAATTCAACACTGGGTAAGGCTTCCTGGGTGCTGGGATGCAATAAGACATTCTGTAATCTTCATCAGCCTTTATTGCCAAGAGGTGCTCTGTGGCTGCATCTCTTGAAAAAAAATGTTCCAGGTCTGTATGCATGTCTTGGACATATCGTTGTTCCAGGCTCAGACTCGAGACCCAGACACATAGGAGCTTCCTCTACCCTAGAGTCCGCGGAAAATAAATAATACCAGTATGCCCCACAAGTACTCAGCTGGGGCAGTGAGGGGGGGGAAGGGACCCCAAGCTAAACACCAGAAGGCATGTATAGACTTCAATAGAGTAGGGGTGGAGGTTGTAGAATTAGTCTCACATCATTAAGGATGCTACTCACACTCCCCAAAGCTGCTTTCTCGTGAGGATAAAGCAGTAAACGCTGAAGTATTGCCAATGCCCTAAGAGGAGAGGTGGCCAGAGCACAGCCAGAAGTGCTGTATGCAGCAGCAGCTCAGAGCCAGGAACCTGAGGCTGTGAGTGCGGTGCTTCAGCAGAGCCAAAGGAGGAGCTGGACGGCTCAAGCAGGGTGTCAGGGCAGGATGAGACCCTTCCCTGGGCCAGCTCTCCCTTCTTTCTCCCTTTTTAATCCAAATTGTAATGCTCCTCCCAGCTGCTGGGCTGGGTGAGAGGTGCTGTCTAGAAGCCCTGTCACTGAACGGTGCTGTGGGGAATGGGAAAATACGAACGGCATTAGCAATGCTGTACTCGGTACCCAAGCTGCTGCTTTTGCTTTTGCTCTTCTTTTCCCAGTACCTGATTTTAAAATCAGTATGGGAAAACAGGAGAGATACAAACCAGTGGCTTCTTGTAGCAAGAAGGCAAATTCTGTCTTTTCTATGCAGTGTGTTAAGTTCTCCAAGAGGAATGTTGTGAAAAAAGCAAGTAAGGTTTTGCAGAAATACTGCTTACTGCACTAATTACACAATCTGGCACCATCTAATGAAAAGAATCATCATCCCTGACAAGAGACTGAGGTACTCCCTAATGTTGCCAGCATTGCGCAGTTGTTACACTCTTTCCCAATGAGCACTGGGACCTTAAGTGTGATGATATGAAACCTTTAATCATTAATGAAAACAAGCAATTTGTCTATGATCTTAGTTTGACAATCCATAAAATAGTGTTTCTCAAATGACAAATTAGCAACTTGGTTACAAAGAACAAAGTTTAAACAACACAACAGTTGTATGCACAAAGCTACCACGTCTGTTTGGTTTTTTTTTTTTAAATCAGGAAAAAAATTTATTTATAAAAATGTCTCATTTAATTTGCTGTCAAGTCTCTAGCTGAATACAGTGGTTTAGAACACTAGCGGCCCATGCTTTTATACAGATTAGCCAAAGCATGAACATCAATGAAAATTAACCCCCAAAAATAACTTTGCTTTATGTTATGAGCCACAATGGTGTTAAAACTGGAACAGTAATGAAGCAACACAAGAGTTAGGAAGCACAGTTGCTTAAAGAGTAAAAGAAGTATTTTCTTTTGATGTCTCAGAATAGTAAGAAAGTTAGAAATGGCAGAAACTCCTCTGTAGATTAGTCCATAGAAAGCATTGTCTCATGGGGCTTTGGAAAAGTCCTGTCTGGTGGCTAATGCACTAGGGCATGATGAGATACATTACAGAGCCCCCAGGCCAGTAACTTCTGAAGACAGCCTAAAACGTAGGAACAAAAACAAGGAAAAGAAAAGGAAAAAAAAAAAGGCAAAAAAAAGAAACAAAAATCTTCTCACTATTAAAAAAATAACACTCAAGTACAACCAGCATAGAACAGCATTTCAATGCAGGCAAGCTTTCTCACACAGATGTTGCTGTTTGCTTTCTTTTTAAAATGTCAGTTATTGAAACAATTACAATAGTCCAGAACAATTTTACAGCAGTTTTCTAGAGCTGTTAAATAGCTGAGGTACCTTGACATTATTTCCAGTTTTTCCTCATTATATACAAACAAACAAACAAAAAAAACCAAAACAAAAAACCCCAACAAAACCAACCAAACCCCCCATTTGGATAGGTGCAAGCTGTAACAATGGCAGTTCTACAAATGCTTACAGTGACAAAACTTAGTGCAAAGGTACTAAGGTGAAGAGAAGCCCACAGAATACAGAAATGACACAAAATACTGAGATAGTACTTAGCCCTATACAATAATAATAACAACACACTTTGAAATACCATGTTTTAAAAAGTATTGCATTTGCATTGTGTTTTTAGTTTATATTAAAATGCACTGAATACAGTTCAGTTGTTAAAGCTTTGTGTCCAAGGAGTGTAAAGTGGATGAACATGGCAGGCTAATGGGGTTCTGGGTTTGGAAGTGGTGAGGAAAACAATATTGCATTACTGAGTTATGCAACAGAAATTAAAAAGAAGGCGGATGGACGAACAGAAAATGCAGTTAAAAACTAGTTCCAACAGCTAGCAACCAGCCATTACATCACCCAACTCTCTTCGGTTTGGCTGCCATTAGGTGGCTGGTTTTAGTTCATCTGAACATCGTTAAGTCCTCATTAAAGGGATGTTCTCTGTCCGGGCAGCAACCTTTGAATGTCCTTTGATATGCACTAGATTTTATTAGTAATTATAATACAATCTGATTACATGATTGGGGTGAGTTAAATAGGGATGGGTTTAGAGAAACCTAACAAAAAATGGTCATTTTGGGCTGAACAAGATATATGCAAGAAGGGGTACTGGGGTAACAACTGTGCATATCTGATTCGTAGCTACTGTTAAGTACTGTTAAGAAACAAGTACTTTGTCGCTATATATCTGAGTAAACCATCTGAGTGCAAAGGGAGGACCCTGCTCTCCCTCCCTACAGAGGAGTTCTTAAAATTATGTTTTACCAAACCGAGAAAAATTGTTGCACCTTTTAAAAGAAGACAGTGCAAGGGCATAGGTGCCTGGTATTTTTTACTTGTTGCCTTCCAGTGATTTTAATTCAGGAGTTTTTCTTGGACCAGTAAGCTTGGTTTGTTGTAGGCAGAGGTACCTGAGGTCTGGTACACTCTGGCCCCCATCTCCTGCTCACAGGCAGGTGTTGGGCAGGGGACATGGGAGTCTTCTGGCCTGTCAAGAGCAGCAGCATGACCGAGGGGGCCAGCACTTCACATGGGATTTTGGGTGTGCCGACTATCATCAGAAGTGCCAGATTTGCAGGCTCTAGCAATATAAAAATTAATCAGAGTTTGCCACAGACAATAGCTCTGCGGTTGGCGGGGTCGCTCGTATTGAACCAAGTGTATTTACAGGCCAGGCGGTATGGCCAGAGCAGGACCCGCCTGTCAAAATTTTGCCTAATTTCTGTTTTTACTTTCTCGCATGGTGTTTCCTTGCTGGGCTGGGGGCACCCTGCCCTGGCCACGGCATCAGGTGGGGGGAGGAAAGCCCCTGGGCTGGTGGGGAAAGCTCCCAGGCCCAGGCCCACTGTTGGAACTAGTTGGTGTGCCTGGGTGTTAGTCGTTATGGAGAGCGGAAGACGCCTTGAGTCGGCAACAGTTAACACTAGCAATTTAACAGAAAATAAAAGATGCCGTATTGTTTCCTTGATAACTAGGATCTACCACAGACTCTTGGTAGAGCTGGCAAAGCTTGCATTGTGTCTCATCCCTTCAATATGGAGCAAACTTCTGGCGGTCAGATTTCTTAACCCCGCTCGTCGAAGGAATTTTGGCAGTGTAAGCGGACAAACTTCCCGTGGCCCCCGCGGCGGCCGCGGCATTTAGTGCCAGGAGTGGGACAGTTTTCATGCCAAGCAGACTGGAGACAGGAACGGCATAGTGGGTGGTTGGCAGAGTTGGTAGGGGAGGGGGGGTACTGACGGTAACGGCGGAGGCGGCCGCCAGCACAGCCATGGAGGTGGGGGTGGAGGTAGGGGTGGCAGACTGAGAGAGGTTCATGTTGAGGTCAACAGGGGTCGTGACGGAAGCGGTCTGGGTGCTGACTTTAGCCATCTCTAAGCTGCAAACGAAGAGAGGAAGAGGAACAAACAGGTTGGGAGGGTCCAGCCAGGGTGGTGGGGCCAGGAGGAGGAGGAGGAGGAGGAGGAGGGAGGGAAGGAGGGAGAGACAGCAACCACGAAAGGGCAGGATTAGATCGGTGGACGAGGGGGACAGACGAGAGGGACGGGGGGAGAGAGAGAAAAAAAGGGAAAATGAGGGTCAAAGGAGGAACATGTTATGTGTTAAAGAAGAGAAATAACAAAAGGGTTTTTCATGATTCGATGGTGAAAATATTACTGAGACTAAAAGTTCTTTCAAAAAAAAAAAGAAAATAGGTTGGGGGGGGTTGTTTGCTAGTTTATTTTCATATGAGAAAAGAAATCTAAGGAATGCAAGTAATGGCAAAAAGATGGAAAAAACGAAACTTAAAAGAAAACATAAAATAACTATGAAGTTTACTCCCCAGCACTGATGGTGAATTTTGCTTTTCAAAATTACAGTTATTTTTGAAAGGGGGACACGGGGGGTTTTGGTAATTTTTTCCATTTGTCAATTTTGTGACATAAATAGTACCCTTAGTCATTTTGCTAGGATGAGAGGAGACTGAGCAATGATTTGCTGCTTCCATGTAAGGCATAAAGTTTTGGGGTTTTTTTTTGTTTTTTTTTTCTTTTTAAGAAAGTTACTTTTTAATTTCATTCTCTGTGAGATCAATGTGCATTTTTCATATAAAACAAACCTGATTAGCCAGTGTGTTCACTTCGGTTTGTACTTTCCCCAGACCTTTTTTTTGTTCAATCACAACAAAATATTTATGCAACTAATTAGAAGAAAATTAGTAAAAAGGAAGACTGAAAATCACCCCGGCTTCCACAGCAGCGGTATCCTTCCTGAGCTTTTGGCAGTGGTTACAGTGAACATAAAAGAGCTTACTAGCTGACAGACAAGATGCTACATGGATACAACATACACATCATCAGACGGACCCCACCAGCACGAGGAAGCTCAGATTGACCTGACCTCCGAGCTCAAGGCAGCGATGGGCTCTTTGGAGGATGTAGGTATCAAACCACCTTTACTTTAGTCTAACTCCACCCATTAGCAGGCAAGATGAGTTTGGCCCAGGTACTTGGGCGTTTCTGTACATTTTTAGACATTAAAATACAGTAATTCCAAGGACGTGCTTGTTTTTGCAGATGGCAAAATGTTTACCTAGATAAATCCTCCCTTTGCCATGTGTTTGTTGCAGCTTGTGCACTGGCTAAATACTAACTGCAAGATGCATTTTGCACGTGACCAGCTGGAGGGG
>VZRW01001039.1:469216-499231 GCA_013398125.1 Aegotheles bennettii | reverse complement strand
CAACAGGGGTCGTGACGGAAGCGGTCTGGGTGCTGACTTTAGCCATCTCTAAGCTGCAAACGAAGAGAGGAAGAGGAACAAACAGGTTGGGAGGGTCCAGCCAGGGTGGTGGGGCCAGGAGGAGGAGGAGGAGGAGGAGGAGGGAGGGAAGGAGGGAGAGACAGCAACCACGAAAGGGCAGGATTAGATCGGTGGACGAGGGGGACAGACGAGAGGGACGGGGGGAGAGAGAGAAAAAAAGGGAAAATGAGGGTCAAAGGAGGAACATGTTATGTGTTAAAGAAGAGAAATAACAAAAGGGTTTTTCATGATTCGATGGTGAAAATATTACTGAGACTAAAAGTTCTTTCAAAAAAAAAAAGAAAATAGGTTGGGGGGGGTTGTTTGCTAGTTTATTTTCATATGAGAAAAGAAATCTAAGGAATGCAAGTAATGGCAAAAAGATGGAAAAAACGAAACTTAAAAGAAAACATAAAATAACTATGAAGTTTACTCCCCAGCACTGATGGTGAATTTTGCTTTTCAAAATTACAGTTATTTTTGAAAGGGGGACACGGGGGGTTTTGGTAATTTTTTCCATTTGTCAATTTTGTGACATAAATAGTACCCTTAGTCATTTTGCTAGGATGAGAGGAGACTGAGCAATGATTTGCTGCTTCCATGTAAGGCATAAAGTTTTGGGGTTTTTTTTTGGTTTTTTTTTCTTTTTAAGAAAGTTACTTTTTAATTTCATTCTCTGTGAGATCAATGTGCATTTTTCATATAAAACAAACCTGATTAGCCAGTGTGTTCACTTCGGTTTGTACTTTCCCCAGACCTTTTTTTTGTTCAATCACAACAAAATATTTATGCAACTAATTAGAAGAAAATTAGTAAAAAGGAAGACTGAAAATCACCCCGGCTTCCACAGCAGCGGTATCCTTCCTGAGCTTTTGGCAGTGGTTACAGTGAACATAAAAGAGCTTACTAGCTGACAGACAAGATGCTACATGGATACAACATACACATCATCAGACGGACCCCACCAGCACGAGGAAGCTCAGATTGACCTGACCTCCGAGCTCAAGGCAGCGATGGGCTCTTTGGAGGATGTAGGTATCAAACCACCTTTACTTTAGTCTAACTCCACCCATTAGCAGGCAAGATGAGTTTGGCCCAGGTACTTGGGCGTTTCTGTACATTTTTAGACATTAAAATACAGTAATTCCAAGGACGTGCTTGTTTTTGCAGATGGCAAAATGTTTACCTAGATAAATCCTCCCTTTGCCATGTGTTTGTTGCAGCTTGTGCACTGGCTAAATACTAACTGCAAGATGCATTTTGCACGTGACCAGCTGGAGGGGTATGGCAGCCTAACATACAAATGGGACTATGGATTAGAAAAGCTTTCCTAGCTACAGTTATATGTGTATTAATTCCAAGCTTGGGTTTTTTGTTTCAGTAATTACTAACTTGTCAGGGCTTTCTCCTGAGGTGAACTGAGGAGCTGCAGCAGCTTCTCCCTCCCGGAGCGGAGCACCAGCGAGTGACTGCCTGGCTGTGCAGAGGACCTGGCTGGCAGAGGACCTGCTGCTTTCTTACCAAGTTCCATCAGGCCTGGGGGAAGCTTCCCAGCGCAGGGTTTGTGCTGGTCCCTGTTGGCGCTAGCGGCTGGGCATGCAGGGTTAGAGACCAGCTGTAGCCAGGCTCTTTACCCAGGATGGGGAGGGGAGGATGGTCGCCCTACTCAGTGCTTGGGAGAGCCTTGCTTTTCCTCACCTTAGGCTTACATGCAGTTGTGAGAGTAACAGCCCCTGGTGTATTTGTGGCCCAGGGCTTGCATCCTTGGCCATTCCTGCCCATATTGTGCAAGGCCAAGGATGCAAGTGATGAACCAGCGCTGAACAGGGGACGGGGATATTGGACTTAAGCTTCCCAAAGCACTGCTGCCGAAGGTGAGCCTAAAGGATTCGAGCTGGGGAGGGGAGATAGGAACAGAGAGGGAAACGCTTGAGCACTGAGCGTCTCTCCTCCCCGCAAAATAAAGAGGGCTCCTGGAGTATTAAGCCCTTGGCCAGTTTTGCCAGGAAGTTGGAAGGCACATGGCTTCTCTGAGGAACTGGGAGGGGAGGAGGGTAAGTGCGTGAAATGCAGACCTGTTTGTGGGAGGCAAAGCTTTGGTTTTCCTACCCTGTGGTGTTTATCTGTCCTCGTGGATGAGCATCTCAGAATTTTTCTAACCCTCGCAGCAGAGTTGTTGTTTGCAGAGAGAAGAGCATCCTTATGGTGTTAGCCGTGCTCCTTGCAATCTACTCACACAGTGGGATTTACACCAAGAATGCTGAATCAGTGGATCCAACTCCAGTGTACATCCTCAGCTTGGAGTGTAGGAGTTACCTGGTGATACTTTAGTAGGTTGTGAAAAACTCAGTTTATACAGTTGGATTTTTTTATATTTCTAACTCAGTATCATTCTGGGAGGGAAGCATATAGAAAGATAATGCAGGACTCCTCAGTGTTTCAGTGACTCCAAATTTGCCTACCTTGCACTTAACAAAACCAAAAAAAAAATGCTTACTGTTGGGGGGGGAGCTATTTGAGCCTTAGCTATCTCCTGCACCAGCAGAGAGACTAGATCCCAGAGGCTAAATGCTGGTGTTGGTGGCAGCCAAACTCCCTCTCTTGGGTGTACTCGCACAGGTACAATTAGAGCTCTAATTTGCCCTGCTTCACATTTATTACTGGTGGTAATGCAGAAGGTGAATGTACATCAGGTTAGCTATCAGCTGTCCTGTGACAGTGACTGTTTCCCAAACCAACTGCAGACGCGACAAAATTGAATATGAAAGTGGATGAGGCAGCCTTCAGACAGAGTTTAATGATGCCAATTTTACACTGTCCCTTTGAAGAACTACGTTTTATGATCATACACACCAAAGGCCACGTCCTGCATTACCCGAAACTGGTGAAAGGCATAAAGCTTGAGTGGTCCTGTTAGTTCTGTGAACTAACCTTTCATTGAAATGGCAGTAAAAAACACCTTCAGAAAACTGCTCTTCAACAAGGAGAGAGTGCTGCTGGCTACAATTAATTTATAATCCAAAGTCAAATATGACACAGAAACCTAAACTCTGGTTCATTCTTAATTAATCTAGAAGATGGAATTGGATAATGAAAATCCAGTTACTACAGTGCAGACCAGTTAAGAGACAGAAGATTTTATAGAAAAAAAAAAGACACTCCTACTGCAAACAAGCTGGGACACATTCTACTCATACAGAGGTCAGCGCTCAGGTGATCAATACAGAATCAAAACAATGCTTCAGAAAGATTTAAATCTCTGTCTTGATATTGTATCAATGTATTTATATAGCTATATTTTAGAGTATATTATTTACATATTCAACACCAGATTGTAACAAAAGTCTTAAAACAACTCAATAAATTATTCTATAGATGGCAACTTTGGTTGGAGGATAGTTTAAAGATACACACAGTTCATTTCAGGAATACAGTGGATAGATTCTTTTCCTTATATGCTATGCTGCTGTGAGACACTGATTTATGGAGAAATACTGGCCCTGGAAACCAAATCCACAAGAATTTCATATCTTGTGGGGGAGAAAAAAAAACAAACCAAAAACCAAAGTCCACCTTACCCTGAATGTTTACATGACTTTTATTTATTATTATTTTGACATACCAGACTATATCTTGGGCTGCCTAGGTACCGTACTCAGCTCTTCCCCAGCACTGTTTACTTCACGCCAACATCTTTAAAAGAGACGGCAGTGCTTGTGACAGGTTTAGGACTGGCAAACACTGGAATTGGCTCCCAGTGTCCACAGGCAGTGGCAGCCAAAATCTGCCTCTCAAAAACATGCCCGAGCACCTAAACCCCAGCTAGAGCAGACCTCCCTCTTGCTGAAAGTTTCTCAGTTCTCCCTCTGGTGCGACTGCAACCTCGCACTGCTGCTGTGGTGGCACCTAACTGGACAGGAATTTCTCCCGGGAAAAGAGAAATCTGGAACAGTGTCACTTTTTAAAATGAAAAAGCCACCTTAATGTCCTATGTTACCTTAGAGCTTAATTTATTATACATTACTTTAAGAGTCTTCATTTACAAATGAAGTCACTTCATCTAAGTACAGTTTCAACACATGATACATAATAATAGATGATGATTTATTGTAGATGATGGTAACAAATTACTTCTATCTAGAAATTCAACAGGAAGAAAGTATTTTGTTTCTGATTTCACAGGGTATAGATAGAGTATCCGTGGTATATGATTGCTGAGAAGTTTTCTTCTTCGCAAAAGTACGTTAAAAGACCTCAGATACATCCCATTCCATCAAAAGAATAGTTAAACAGTAATAAACAGAAGTATGAGAGTTCACAGGCTTTTCTAAAGTGAGTCAAACAGAAGTTTGTTCACTAGAGTTTCTGTCTCTGGTGAGCAGCTCAGTGCAACTCCATTAACAAGTGCATTACTTTATTTGCATGCTTTAGCTGTCTTGAAGATCTTAAATTGTTATCTTCTGAGATCCAGATGCATGCCATGTGGTGTTTGTGCAACTAAAAATGAAGGGGTCTATTCTCGTCTCGATGTGTGGGGAATCCCTGAACACCAAGAGAAGAACATATCCTTAAGGGTTAAAGGAGGGAACACATTTTTATTTGATTACAGGGCTTATGGAAGTGACTTATATTTGCTACAAAGAATATAAATAAAATTGCTGTAGGTTGTTTTAGGATTCTGGAAACGGCTTATTTTAGGCTTCACAATACCACCCCTCAATACATCTTTCCCTAGGAAACTACTTTCAAGCTGACCTGTAATGTTTTTGTTTGCTGTAACACAGAGCTGCACGAAAATCCTTCTCCATTAAGACATTTACAGTGGCTTGCAGTGGTGCACTGCAGAACTGGGCTGGAGAGGAGGTTGGACCACCAGAGACTGTAGACCTGCTATGACTACAGACCCCTGTATAAATCACATACTTTCTACTGCCTTAACAGCAAACATTGTTACACACAAAGCTTGATTCGTATCACAGTATTTGCAGGGGAAAAAAGAAAAGCAATAAAATACATAGGCACTCTCCCTCCCCACAATATATTGCTTCAGTCAACCATTTACAAGTAGATCTGTGAGACAGCACTGTATCCATTGCACTTTCTTATCCGGACAATTGCAAATGAAGGTGGTACCAATTTTAATATTTTTCTAAATAATCCTATCAAACTGATAGAGACTTAAGCCATCACAATGGCTTAGCTAAGCAGCCAGTGCTTTTATTAATTCTGGCAATGAGACATGAAGAAGCAGATAGTCGCACCCTGTCTCACTAGGGAATGCTTTTTACAAATTTGTGGTGCTGTCTCTGAAAAAATAAATCCTGTGCCTCTTTAGCAAACAAATGTCAGTTTAATATCAACTCTGAGTGGCAATTTCCAGTTAGTAAATTAAATGTCTTTTGCAATCTGTTTCACTATATTTGCCATTTAGGACAGTAATATGGGTCTGTGAAAATTATTTTCTTCTAAAGAATTTATGATTGTCATTTCATTTATCCACCTATATTTTAGGTGGATGCTAATGTGAGTATTCAGATTTTCCAGCTTTTTTCATTCAACATGTACCTGCAATTGCAATGGATTAAGCTCCTTTCCATATAAACCAACAGCAAACACAGGTTCTAATGACACAGGCTTTACAAATAATTAGAAATTGAATAATACTATGCAAAATGGACACTGCGAAGCAATTTCCTGGATCTATCCAGGACAGACATTTGCTGGAGAGCAGACAGAGCAATCTTGCAAAAGCATTATCACTTACAAAGCAAACTTACCTTGCATTAATGAGGTACTGTGCTAAGCTGATGTTTGCAGGGGATCCTGTGATTGTAACTTGTCGTTCTGCGGAGCCTTCTGTGGCATTAGCAATCTTGATCTGCGCTCCTGACATCTGCCTGATTTCATTTATCTTACTGCCTTGTCTGCCAATAATGCAGCCTATTAACTGGAGCGGGACAAAGACTGAGATTAGTGCCACAGATACAAGCCAAAACCACTTAACTGCAATTTGTTGTATTGCTAAAAACATGGTTATGAAAAGCTCAGTATCAAAACGAAAGACTTTTGCTGTGCTGTTTGGAAGGAACAACTAGCACAGTCTATTGGCTCTATGGTCATATGTCTCTAAATCAGCTTTGGCTGCTACATGGTTATCAACTCACTAGCAGATTATTTAGCTGTCTTCCATGGCAGAACATGAGGGAGTGCTCTGGTGCTGGAGGATACAAAACAGAGCGCAGCCCGACTTGCCAGTGGCAGCAGCAAGCCAAGAACAGCAGCTGGAAGTCAGGCTGACCCCCCAAAGCTGTGGCCGCGCGGCTCCGCACCCTTGCAGTGCATCTGCTGGCCCTAGCCCTCCCTGGGCACACGTCCTTGTCACCTGGCCAGGTCCTGCGCTATTAAAGTCAGTGGGATTTACAGCTCTGTAACCGCAGGCAGAAGCAGGCGCAGGAGGTGACTGCAATTTGTCTGCCTTCCTTTACAGAAACTTACCAAAACTCGTATTTTGTGAATAAAACTGAGCCTGAGTTGTCTGTGTGTGTCCCTAGATCCCAGCAACATCTTTGGTAAAATTGCATTGGTGTTATCGTCAATTAACAGTGTTTTAAAGGTTGTTTCAATGCTCTTGGTGGAGTCACAAGCTTTCGGAGTGTTTAGCAGCACACAGAACTGCTGCAGCTGCAGCTGGAGTGAGGGAACATGATGATAGTTGTGCCAGGGTGCTGCTCCTCCAGCACAGGGAGGCCCCCAAGAGCCAGTGGGCACCAAGCCAGCAGCTGAGGTTGAAATGCTTTGGCTTCTGTAAGGGTGAGAAGGGGGACTGTCATTTTGTGCTAAGGAAGGATGGGTGCTGAGAAGCCCAGCAATGGCCAGAATGGGTAGAAAATAGAAACTTTGCTCTACAGGTCTGTTGTACTGTACCAGTTTGGCAGAAGGATGTGTTAAGATGCAGAGACTGCCTTCCCTTCCCTCCCTTCCCACTGCTTCAGGCCCTAACATGTTACCCTTTCTGGAACCGGAGTACTTGGAGTATCTTGCCAGAAACAGATTCACATTGTCCAGACATTTTATCAAAAGAAGAACACCCTCCCAATGTAATCCTTGCTTCACACTCAGGGCCAAGCAGAAAGCCAAAACGGGTACCCGGGTAGGTAGTACAAGAGGAGCACTCACAAGGGGGGAAAGACGGGGTTTCAGGAAGTGCACACAATCCCATCCTATTCAAACAGGGGGGCCTTGCTGAGCACCCTGCCCTTATCCCAAGGACCTGTCTCAGTGTGTGATTGCACGCACCAGTGCAGAGAACCTATGTGAGCTCCACTGGGAAGTCTCTAGCCTGTCTTTGTGCTCCCACCAATGTGCCTGCACACACTAGCTGTTAGCAGAACAGGGATCCCTAAGCATCTGCTTCCTACGTCTCAGTCTCACTGGTCTCCACGGTCCACATGTAGTGATGGTGAAGCAGGAGAGAAGAGCACCCAGAGCACAGGTGGTAGCATCAGAGCCATCCAGCGGTGGGGTTTGGTTTTTATCAGAGTATGCCATCAGTATGAGGAAAGCAATGGTGGTCCTACCTGAGCATCACTGTGAAGCAAAGCTGGCAGCGACAAATACACTCTTATCTGTTGAAACCTGGTGACAGACTTCCAGAATTTTGTTCCTGTGAATCATTTGCGTGCCATACTCTAGCTATAATTTATCCAAATCTGGTTAGAAGCATTCACTACTGCAAAAGTAGAATGGAGCACAGAGTGGGGAAAAATCTTTGGTTGTCTTTTCTTGTCCACTAGCCATAGTTGCTCTCCTAGATACTGGAGAGGATTGAAATGGCCAATGGAGTGGAGGCTGACAGGATTTCCTTCTGCCACAACCAGCATCTAATTGTTTTTGCAATGATGATCTTGAAGCAACTGGTCAAGAATCCATCTGTTGCTACCAGTAATCTTATGAAGCAATGACCAGGATTTAGGCTCTGTGAAGCAGCTGTTACGGTGCTCATCACATCTTCAGATTCCTCCTATACTTCTCATCCAATGTGCAGATCTGAATACGCTTCTGGTTGCTTTAATAATTATGTCCAAAGTGTCAACAGGAAAATGTAGACTGCACATATTCCCTCAGTCTGTCCAAAGCAGAAGGGTGGAAATCTGATAAATTACTTGGTGTAAAAAACCATGCAAAAATATATAAAAATATATTATTTAGAAGAATTTCAAGCAGTCCAGTTCACAGGCGTGGTTGTCATTGTGGCATTCAAAATAGAGGAACTGTGTGGGACCACTGGTTCTTCAGGCACTTTGTGAGACATAGTCTTACATGTCTGGTTCACCAGCTCTGAGAATGTACTTGCCAAGTCACTCAGGCGGCTGCCACTTGTGTGTGCTGAGGGCACTCCAACACGGCTTGTAACTCAGGTGAGTCAGTAGAAAGGATCTGCAGTCTCCTAGTTGACCTTCAGTTAGGTAGCTAGGATCCAGTCCAGACTGGTCCAAAATACTGGTGATACAAGCATCTGGAAGAGAGGTTTGGTAACCTTCGGTCTGAAGCTCTCCAAAGTCATCTTTCGTTGCTGTGTCAACTGACTCCTTGAACATGCTCTGCAAGCCGTGACATGTCCTGCAGTTCACACAGAATATACTTCTCCATTTCCATGCAGGAAGGACAGTAGTGCCAGGGTGCTTGGGCTTTCTCTGGGGTGCCTTTCCCATTAAGTATTACTTATCACTGAAATTTGTGCAGTATCTGAATATTCAAGAGCTGATGGGTTCTGGAAGAAGTTTAAGGGACTGATTTTCATCTACAAAGCTTTGATCAATCAGACCATGGACAGGTTTTACATAAAAACACCTGCCTGTCCTTTCTTTGAGATGAAGCCATGTCAAATTGCATCCAAACACATCTCTCCTTTCAAGACTGACCTTTCTAACACCATCAGCTGCCACCCTGTCATTTCGTAGCTGGCTATATGTAGTTCAGTCCCACAAACATTCCTCACCACAAAAGCAAGCTTGCCCAAACTTTGAAAGCTGCTGCTTTGCACGCAATGCTGTGTGTTTCACAGACACGGCTTTGCTGCTTTTCCAAGCTCAGTAGATGAAGTTAAGGAGTGTGGAGGACAGTAAACATACAGCTGTTTTCAAGGACTTTAGGCGCTGCATTATTTTTGATATTCATCTGCTTGCTCAAGATAGAGTGCGCCTTACTGTCACTTATGGAATAAATCGAGAGGAAATTCTCCAAAAAGCAGGTGATAAAGTTGGTCCATGTGAGAGAGAAGCCAAACCTATTATAGACTAAACCAAGTCCACTATGCACTATAGTATAATACATATATTATAAATACATATATGTATAATATTTAAAATACACATATGTACCATATAAACACACACATAATAGGTCTGTGTATATGTATATATATTTTAACTCCTCTAGACTTGAGTGGGACAGATGTGAATCTAACCCAGCCTCGCTCTGGCTGTGGCAGTTGCACACACTTAAAAGGATAAAACCACTGTGAGGTATAAAACAAAGTTTCCACTGGTTTTCCATGTTTCCACCTGAGGCTCACAGATTACCTGAGCAGCAGTTGGTATCTCTGCCTTTATGCTCAGCAGTTCATATTTCTGACAATTTTTATCTGAACCCGTTTCTCTTTCTGCTGCTCAAGAAGGGCCAGAGCAGTGACCTTCAGAGATTGCTCGTGTTTGGTGTGTAAGTATCAAAATTTGTCCCTGTACCTCAAAATTTCAGCTGACGTCCCCTCCTTCTTGGACTGTGAGCAACAGGGAAAAACTGTTCCCTTTTCACTTTCCCTGCACCACTTCCGATCTCTTTTCCCCTACCTCAGTGTACCTCATTTCTCCTTATGCTAAAAACCACAAACAAACCAACTCTGAACCATGGATTCTGCTTTTTGCTTTTTTCCAGTTTTACTCTGTCCTTCAGTAAAGTTCTGCTGATACCAACATTAACAGAACTGAATCAGGAGTTTGGCATCTTAAAGGATGGGACTGAAAGGTCTACTGTGATTCCTCCCGCCCCAAACTCTTGATGCTGATAGTATCTCCCAGTCTTTCTTCCTCTTCTCAATTTTTTTTTCTCCCCCATAATGCTAATTATAAATGCTAAATATAAAAACTAAATACATTATTTTCTCATAATGGTAAAGTCACTGACTGAGACTAGTAATAACCACTTTCTGCTGGGTACTTCCTAGAGGTTTGTTCCTCCATATCCATCACTTCTGGACAACACTGGGGAACAATGAGACTTTCAGTTTTCAGTTTATTATCCAATGCTACAGAGTATTGCTTGTCAGAGGAAGTGGTATGGAGGTCACTTTCTTTTTAAATACTGGTAATACTTTCTTACAATGAATGTAGTGCTGGTAAAAAGGGCCAAGGAAGTAGCCTGTGCAACTTGATATCTGCTTTCCAGACCAGAGGTGTTGACCATTCCTGTCTATAGGTACACATGGTTCTCCTTGGTTCCCAACTGCCAACCCAGAGCAAGTCCATTGGCTTTGGCAAAGCCTCCGCATTAGTTGAGCAAGCAGGTGCTCATCATGAAGGAGATTCTTCAATTACTTTACATAAAGATACACCTAACCATTGCTTTTAAAGAGTCTCATACAACTAGCCAGGGATGGATTAGCCAGCAGCTTAGTTTTATAAGAACATAGCACTAGTTCTTTTCTGAAAGAGGGCTATAGGGAGGGCAAGGTGCACTTTTCCTGTTATGTGTAGCCTTGCTGGAAGTCACAGCTAGGGTTGGACACTGCCCTTATGTTCTCCTTAAGGGCTTGTGCCAATTCTCCCCCTCACAAGAGATAAACTGGGGATTTGCAAAGACGAGAGCTCAGTCCCACCAGTGCCATGAGGACCTCCTTGGAGCATCATGTGGAGCCAACACTGGATTTCACTGTCGGTGGCTCCGAGAGCATTTTCCACATTTGGGTCCCCCTCCATTCTTTGCTGGGAAGTACTTCTGGCTCCATGGGGAAATAAAGGCAGTTCTTCAGTTGCCATTTCCAACTTGGTTGGATTTACATTTTCCTTTCTGTGGAGTATCAATCAGATTTATAGCTTTCTTAACAAGTTCCTGGTGTTTTCTGAGGGGGAAAGGAGATGAAGAAAGGAGATACTAGGTAAGGATTAAAGTGACTTCTGAGTGGGACCTGGATTCTGTTCTCTTTTAGAGGATAGCCGGAAGTTATAAGAAAACCTAGAAAGGCAAATCCTCTGAATTTACCATTTGGAGAGGAAGCCTGGGCTTTTTTAGCACATGGAAAACAACTTTCTGTAAAATCCTTTTCTTTGTTTTCTGTTACCTGTTTGTTACTGAGCAACAGGTTAGCTGCAAGTATCAGCGTACTATGAAGAAAGCAGCACGATGTTGTTACAGTAATTATTAATAACATTAAATTTTTTTATGTTACTGCCTCAGTGCCAGAGGGAGTGAGGAAAATTTAATTTAATATGAAACTATGCAAATTGTTAATGGCTATTAATATGTACTTTCTGTAGACTAGGCAGAAGTCTGAGCTCCTTATTCTCTTTATATCTGATTTTCCTCCATCAGATTCTTACTGAGGCTTTGGCTTTTTGTGCTTATCATTACCTTGGTTTTTAAAAATGTGTAGCACACATGCAGATACACACTGACTTCTCTGGTAGCTGCAGCGCATGTAGATATTTGCAAGTCTCATGTTCTTCTCATGTGTGCTGGACTTTTGCACATATAAGCACATACAATGAGAAAGCCATGGGACTCATGCAGAGCAGAGGATCCCTTGAGGTGGGGCAGGCAGGGGACTGGCCACGTGCAGCCTCGGACTGTGCCACAGCCCTGTGCCAGGGCCTGCAGCTTCCTTCACTGTCGACCAGATATATAACCACTGTGCCACAGGGATTGCTGGTCTATCAAAGCCAGTACTAGGAGATGCTTACCGAGAAAGCGAACACAAATTGCCAGTGCAGGGTTTGCTGTGCAACTGCTGTTGCCACTCCTGCCCTGACCTCCCTCTGTGCAGCATCCCACCGACGAGGCACACATGAAACACGGGTGCTGGTGACTCCTCACCTGGCTCCCTCTCTGCCCTTGTGTCCCTCCGTCTCCACTGTCTCCACATTTCTGGCCAAGAAGTTGCCCAGAGAGCAGCCTTGCCACAGCAGCCGTGGGGCTGCCACAGCCTTAGGGCCCGACAGAGCACAGCCAGAGCAAACACCTCAAGGAGATGCATAGGGACATAGTTTAATCCCCCGCAGAATTCCCAAGCAGCCCCTGACACCCGACAGGACACGAGAGCCCCTCTGTGCTTGCACTGCAGCACTGGGTACACACACACAGAGCATACACAGGCAGCACTGTGGCCTTTCAGTCCTTTAATGTGCACCTTGACACCAGGTGAACACCAGAACTCCCTTTCACTATCTGTAGAGCCCCCACACGTTTTTGCTGAGCCTGACACCATTTTGACCTTGGTTTTGCTCCTTTAGCAACACCATTGCTGGTGCACTGTGCAGCCAGACAAACTTTCTGTCGGAAACCGAGCATGGATGTGTGTTCGCTTCTCAGAGGACAGTGCTGAGCCGAGGCAGTTCATGCCTCCTAGGTGAGAAACTGATGGTTTTGAAAAATTTTCTGTTGCACTACAGGACACAAGGCAAACTTTCACAGAATCATATCACAGAATGGTTTGGATTAGAAGGGACCTTAAAGATCATCTGGTTCCAACTACGCAGGGACACTTTCCACTAGACAAGGTTGCTCCAAGCCCCATCCAACCTGGCCTTGAACACTGCCAGGGAGGGCACAGCCACAATGCCTTTGGGCTACCTGCTTCAGGTCACCTGTTCCAACCTTTCTCCCACGTTTTCTTTGTTATGAACCCTGAAAGGAGTGAAGTCAGAAGAGTGACCTTGGATTTATATCACTGATGGCAAGAACAACATCTGCCTGGAAGCGAGATTTAAAACTTGCACTGTAAGTATAAACACGGTGCTCCCATGAAATTCTCAACATACAATAAACTGGCTTGTAAAGCAGGTACTGATAAATCAGCAAAGCATCTTTTCAGTAACAGAAAGCTTACGAAATCACAGCACTCCCACTTTTACTTCTTTGTTATTCTGTATTTTTTTCTTACTGTAAATCATTGCCACTGAGTTTAATAGGGCTTGCACAATACTGTAAGTATCTCCTAAGTAATATAATTGCTATTTGTGATCCCACTCGTGCTTGAAAGCTTTTTTTACTGGAGGGGAAATCTTCCATTTTCCAAGTGACTCATTTGTAATGAAAACTGGAAAAAAACCCACCCTGTTTGCAATGAAAGTGAATAAAATGGGAAGGCATTTTTATGTGACATGCAGCGTATCAGTTGGGCTTTTTGATCAGCTGCTTTCAGATTCAGCACCATATTGCTCATGGAGACCAGGTCTGTTGGTCACAGCTGGTCCAGAGTTGCTGAGGCAGGAACGTTTTTAGCCTTTGTTTTTCAAATAAACCCTCATATTATACCTTTACATGACTGAAGCACATGGGGCTGCATGTTTTTCCACTCCTTTTAGCCCTTCAGCTGAGACTGTCCGTGCTAGTGCCACCTGAGAGATGAATTTTGATAACTCAGATCTACCACCCCTGTAAGCAGCAGGCATCCAGGCTTTAACAAAGCCGGTGAAGCACCGTGGCACTGACACTGTTGTGCAACTAAACCAGCAATGCTGGAGACCTGACACGAGAGGGAACAGTCACTTCTGCTGCTTCTGTCCAGCATTTCACTAGCCCCTAATGCCCCCTCCCCAACAGATTAAATGCTGTACATTTTATTCTGGGGACTAGTGTCTATAAATGAGTCAAGGATGAGAGGTTTCCCCTCTGGTGGCAGAGGAGTGAGAGAAGAGAAAGTGATACTATTGGTCCACTTACATCATTGGGAATAGTAAGTTCATGGGAACTGGTTGGAGTGGTGGCATCCAGTCCTATTCGGGGGACAGAGGGAAAATGTTACGCCAGTTGTTTGCAAGACGGGCAAGACACACCAAATGAAATTTTAAAGAAGGAAACATACAGAAAGAAGGAAAAAAAAGAGAAGAGCAAAGAAAAATAGAGAACTGCTAGTGCAACAGAAAAGAAAGCAAGAGACGCGAAACTCAGAGGGCTGGAGTAATTTTAAATTAGTCTTATTTTAATTAACCTTTAACCCACCAAAGCAACAAATGTCACGTGAGATTCCACAGGATCATAAAAAGCTTCTAGAAAATGAAGGGTTTCCCCTAAAAATAGTCTCTGAAGTTTGTTCTAAACATATTCATTGAAAAATTAGTGGATGGCTGAAATTTGACCTGTCTACCAGGAGTTCTAGAATATGGAAAGTGAAACTGGAAGTCAAACGAACAATTAGCAGAACAAAATGCACAGATATGAAAAAGAAAAATTAATAAATTAAAATAAGGATGAGGAAACTAACCTAGGAAAATTTGGAAATTATATGTGGGATTAGTTGCTGAAGAAATGATAGGAAGGGTAATTTTTGAAGGAAAATATACAAAATACTCTAAGCTCCATACATTTGTTTGTAAATTGGGTGGACAAAAGGAAAATGTTCAGGAAAAATGGAATTACTGCTCTAACACACTGTAACATTACAGAAACGTACATCTCACAAATATAACCAGGAAAAAATTAAGGAGCAGCATGTTAATGACAAGAATAAGGAAAATATTAAGCTGGGAAAGCCATTTAGTATTACTTGTAGATATTTTATCAGATACATCACGAAGAAACAAAAGTATACTTTGGATGTCACGTGTCTTTCTCTCTTTTTCTAATTTTTTGTTGTTTGTTATCATTATTATCTGTAAAGTCATGCCAAAAATACTTATTTCCAACTAGAAAAGGTGGAAAGACTTACAAAAAAGTGATTCACCCACATTCCACTTACGTTTACATTCAATTATGAGTTGCAGATGCATATTTTACCTTGAATATAAAACAATCAAGTTGCTCACGGGATTTGATGTATGTGATAAAATATGTTATTTGCCATACAAAGCATGTACCAGTACCTATGTACTTCTCTTTTGTGAAGTTTTTAGATGTATGTAGTGAAGTACAGTAAAAATTATTTACTGCAGGGTTAACTGACTTCTCACTCTTGATTCAAGAATTCAGCTTCAGCCTTAATAAGCATAGACAAAATCAAGTCCTTACTTGAACAAAATTTCTGTTGCATTTTGTAGCTATATCTGCATACCTAGTAGGAAGAGAGGCAGTGATGATTACAGATGCTCTTGAGACATTTGGCTCTACAAGGAATTAGAGTTTCAGTGTGCCATAATTTCTTTAATCTGTATTACTGTACCACTATTACATACTCTTTTCCTATGTTTGCATCTTTCTGAACCATGTTACCAAACTGGAAACTTGACAAGATGCACACCCAAGTACTTCGCTTGGCACCAACTGGTACATACTGCATGGTCCACAATAACTTTACAAGGGCTGAACAAAAGAAACGCAGGGCTTTTAGCCAATGGCACAAATGAAGCGGATTTCATTAAATAAATGTAACAAACAAAGCATGTTTTAGTAATGATGAAAGGAACTGTAACAGAGGTAAGGGAGGGAAGAACAGAGATTAATGTGTAAAAACAGAAGGATCGCTGGTCATTGACCACATTTATTATTAAAATGATGTAATGACCACGGGAAACAAAGCTGTTAAGAAGAAGGACATCCCCAGGGGGTCATGGGTACGTACCAGGGAAACCAGGGGTGGTCTGCCCAAGGGGAGTAAAGGGGGGATGCTGCATAGCCAACTGGTGAAGCTTGGTCAACTGCAGGGCAGGATGGGAAATTAGAACTAACCAATCAAATGGAATTATTTCAGAGCAGAGAAACCATCTTACATGTTCTAAAACTGGATTAATTAAAATTATATTGAAAAAAAAAGGTTCAATCATTCATTCTAATCTACTGTAGAGGAAAAAAACCAAACTGGTTATAAATGACATCTCTACTGTTATTACATGTAATGGCTATTGTTAATATTAACTAATTACTGTAGAATTACATATTAAAAGAACTCAAATGTATCACATGCAAAAAGGACCAAGGTAACTGTCATTTGTTCCTGGGCCATTGTACTTTCTAGCAATTATCACACAAAGTAAGAGATGCAGCTGAACTAATACTTGGCTCTACAATGTGTTGTTCAGGAAAGGTGTTCTTAGGCCATGTCTTCATTGCTAAGTGTAGAAAGCAAATGTCACCCGGAACAAATAGAAGAGGAAGAAAAGGGGAGTAATTTACATGTGCAGGACTCACGTCTGGATGAGGGATGGCATACTGCCCTTGAATCGTGAATGCCTGAAAACAAAAAAACACAGGTAAGACATTGGTCAGTTGGATGGGACAAGCAGTGACCTGTTTTTATGAGAGAAGTTCCTCCTGACTCCCCAGGCAAATGGCACCCACATTGCTTTCGATGCTGAGTGAAGCTTAATTGTCTTGTGCTGCTCGATAACGCTTGGCACGGTATGAAAGGTCTCTGTCAGGCTGCCCACACAGTCCTTCCAAGCAGAGGACATCAAGAGCCACTGCTTGAGCTCTGATGACCTTGGTCCTCAGGACTTCTCTTTAGTCCATCTCAGTGTGCCAGGAGCAGAGCTGGGGGCACTGCAGGGGTTGAGGAGCACAAGAGATGGCCACTTCCCCTCCCTGCTGCACCATCCACCCAGTGCCACCGATGCACGCCAGGAGATGCTGACACCAAAGCAGTAGGAGGGAGCAGAGGATGGGGCAGACCTACCCAGGGGATGCCCTGCCCTGCCATCCAGCTCCTGTCTGCTGTGTGCAGGGACACACGTCAGCTGGCTCTGAGCCACCTTGTGTGGCTACCGACAGCCATGGAGGCTAAGTGCCAGCAAGCGCCTGCCCTGGTGCACCACAGGGCTCGTGCCCTGGGCTGCCATGCCAGCGGGTATGTGAGCACACGTGCTGGATGGCAGCCTGTCCTGCAGTGCGTGGGCACGGGGTCAGAGTGCCAGTCTGGAGACAGAGGCATGATGGAGACCCCCAGCATGGTGGTCTTATCTTCCACAAGAAGCCAAATATCCCCCCCCTCCAAATCCAACCTCTCTGCACCACCAGAGCAGAGCCAGAGATATAGTTTCTGGTGTCACTTCTGACAGCACTGGGGTGAGGGTGGGGGAGGCAAAAAAACCCCACATGAGTGAGGAGGGATACAGTGGCATGTCTGGCATCAGTTAGCACAGCCCTTCTTCTCTCCTACTGGCTCTGTTCAACTCCCTGTAATGGTCTACAAAGAAAAAACTACAGATGCTTTATAATTTTCTGTTATATCCTGTAGGGCTTTTCTGAAAGGAACAGCACGTCAGAAAAATTTTAATGTGCTTATGCTTAGACAGGCAGGAAAGCAGAAGGACAAATTATAATGTATAAATATTTGTAGTGGGAGAATTAAAAACAGGAACAGAACTGATTAGCTTAGTTTGCAAAATGCTTATTTGACAAAGGCCTCTTAGAAAGTAATGAATCCTCTGGAAATGATAAAACAATTCATTTAATGGAGTTCGGATATTAAAACCTTTAATGCCTCAACTGCTTGATACACATTTTTGAATCAGAATTTCCCTTCTGGAGAGGAAACATTTAATTTAGTTTTTAAATTAGTTATAAAGTAAGGCTGCAATCTGGCAAAAGTTACGCACAAGAGCAGTTTTCAGGCAGAAATGTGTGCAGCTGGGCTCGCTGGGATGCTCATGGGCGAACATACTCCTGTGCATCTACAGGGGATAGCCATTACTGATGGTTTATAAATGACAAGAAAAGATTCCAGTCCACCAAAACAGGTGATCACTGCTATCAGTGGGTCTTAAGCAAGCTTGTATTCAAGACAACAAAGCATGTGTTTAAGTGTTTTACCAAATGAGGACAACCTTAAGGCAAAGTTACACTGCTTTGCTGAGTGCGGGCTCTGTGCTAGCCCAGCATAGGAGCAGCCTCAGGGAGCCTTGAACACGGAACGGCACTGGGTAGAGGCTTAGGTCCATGAGCACACAGCGGGTTTGGAAACCACGCTTTGATCTCTGAGCCCCTGTGCTGGATCACAAGTGTCCTTTCTGATCGTGGCTTTACATCAAACACAGCTGACAGAACATCTTTTACACGGGTGCTTTCCAAGAAGTGATCTGCAAACCAGCAAGAAACCACTGCAAAAAAATCACCTGTGAACCTAATAGAAATAATTCCTTTCCTCATCACTCTGCTCCCTCATACTTCCTTGGAAGTATGTTTCCATGAGGAAACAAACTGGAGAAACAACAGAATTAATGAACATTCAGAGCTCAGACTAGCTTTTATTTGGTTGTCAATGAGAAACCATCAAAGCAGCATGGACCAGATGGGTCTTGTGTTTTCTTTCCCAGTGTTCATCTTCCTTTTAGTTCTGTCATGCAATGCAGTACCGAAGAAGCACAAGAGAATTAAGAGCAATACTTAAAGCAGAAGAACCCTAACTTGTTAAGGAAAATTAGAAATTTGATCGTGTTAGTGTTGCTTGATATGTAAGCAACGAACAAACCAAAACCTTTCAAGATAGCCATGATGTAATTTAGAATGGAAAAACAACTTCTGACAGCAGAGCCAAAAGTTTGGGTGGAATTAACACTGATGATACAATTTTACTTTCAGTATTAATTTCCACTTATGAAACCTGGTTAAAGTGTCTTTCCATACTGGCTCCCAAATACAGTTCAGGCATTTTCCTAACAAGTTTGTTTAGTCAGAGACTAATTTCAAATCAAACAGAAAGTGTCTCTCACTCTTTCTCACATCAACAAGGTTACATTAGAAAAGTGAGAACACTTTTTTAACTGATAAAACTGAAGATGACAAGAACAATTAGACCTTAAAAAAACCCACTTCCAATTATTTATACTGCTCAGAACACTCCAGCAAACAGTTTCAACATCTTTGGGTAATCATATACAGAGACGGTCTTTGAAGGCAGTAGAAATTACAATACAGGTAACATGGGCTGCTGCATACGCACACACACACACACACACATATTTCTTAAAGGAAAGCACTGCAGTGTAAACTTTATATATATATGGAGTAAATTATTCTGAACTTTCAGTCATAGACCAATTTTGGGCAAATTATTTTAAATTCCTGCTAAACTTTGGTCACTAAGGGAGCAGATTTATTATTTTGAAGACAACTGAGAGTGGTAGGCTTGAACACCAGCAGTTTATGAAAATCTGGGTATGCGCCACAATGTATCATTACAGAGTAGAAGGTAAAACTCTGAGACAAAAATTCAGGGAAAGCTCATTACAAGGGCCTGTCAGAAGCAATGGCACTTTAAAGTCAGCTTGAAATGTGCAGAAGCTTCCTTACAAACTGGCAGATTGTGGTGGCCATACCACCAACACCACCAGCAACATCTTGTGCCCACTGTCCCACCAGAAACCCTGTGTCTGGTTCTCAGATGACCTCCAAATTGCCTATGGGGGTGAGACATGGTGCTGCTGGCACAGTGGCCCACACACCACCCTGTGACAGGGTAATGACATGGGCTAATGGGATGGAAGGTGGGACTTGCCTGAAGATGTTTCACCATGCAGGCAAGTGGCTTTTCCCATTGGGCAACTACTTAAAAATGGGCCTTGCCATCATCCTGGGGAAAAGATTTGGCTGGGTGGGGAGCCTTACTGCCAGAGAGGCTTTGTTTACATGAATGTCAAGTAGAGAGATGGATGCCTTCCTCTAGGCCAGATTTAGGAGATCAGTTTTCCCTTGTGTTGGGCAGGGCTTGCAGCTTCTCATTCCTCCACGTTTGCACATATCTGGGCAGTGCTGCTCTTAGCCTGTGTGCCATATGGGTCCCCTTGTCAGCCTCCTGTGGTGTTTTTAGGGTACATATCAGCTGTGTTCATTGCCAGCTCATCAGTTAGTGAAACTGCACTCCCCCTGCAACGGATGATGGCAGAGCAAATTTCCACCATGTCTAAGTGGCACATTGCAGACCCATTTCAGAGCATTATCAATAAACCAGGAAGAGTCACATTGCACACAGGGTTTTAAAGATGAGAACCCTGACTGATATAGCTTAAGATGAAAGGGGAATTGTCAAAACTTCACTATATAAAAAAGAAGCAGGAACATCGTGCTTGTGTTATCAATCAGGCTGTTGCATGTCACAGTTGGGAAGGTCTACGCTTGTATGTATGTAGTTCCTGTAACCTCAGAACCTCATTGCTACTTGGTCCTGAGGGACTAAAAGCAGCAGAAATTATGTGTGTAGACATTTTTACTGCAAAACACACTCTTTGGTCCTAAAAAATGCAAAAATGAGGAGAGAAAAATGATGCCTTTTATGAGCAGAGATATCCTGCTGTTTGATCATGTCTGAAAAGATGACAAAACTGCTTCTACTGCTGGTGGAGCTGCAACTTAAGAGTGAAAAAAGCAACCCCTACAATAAACAGTTTTGTCCCCTCAGGGAGAATCTGATTTGAACACCTCTCAATTCACAGGAGGGAAAACTTTTCTTGATTATAAAATTTAATTTTGAATCTTGATAAAATGCCAGTCATGCCAATTTGTGTTGAGTTTGCAATGCAGTGTTCTCCTTTCCTGCAAACTGTAAGCACACGAGTAGATAAAGCACATCAATACTATACCAGGCAGAAAAGAGTAAAAGTTGAAAACTAACAGGCGCTGGCTGAGGTTGGGCCAAGACGGTGTGGTTTCCAGCTGAAGCCAAAATGGTGTCTGCTCTTACCTGGCCACCTGCAAAAATGATAGGTGCAGAGGCAGGTTTGGGACGGTAGGGGATGGTGGCACCTTTGGGTGGGGACTGCAGACAAAAACACAAAATGATCAAAATACAGAACAAAGCAGATCTCATATTAAAAAATCACTCCTTACTTTGGTCACTTCAGACAATGAGGCATGCAACTAACCCACCTCAACCCAGCCTACCACCCCATCATCCCAAAAGCAAGCCGGAGGCTGGTTGTCTGGGCTTCAAAGGGAAGCTTTGAAGGTGCTGACTCCACAGCTCAAACAGGCAATGCTGGCACTTGTAGCATCATTACCGTCATCATTGGATAAAGTCAAGAAGCTTCATCAAGCATGTCAAGGCATTTAAGCAAACATGAGCACAATTTTGAAATATGTCCATGTTTCGGAAGAATCCAGCCTGTGCTCTCACTTTGTTAACAAAGAACACATCTCCTGCTTATCGACCTTTCCTACACTGCGACACACCAAGGGTTCTTGTTTTACCAACTCAATTAAGTCAGCTCTTCAACGGCAAACGACCAGCCTGATCCTGCCTTTTGTCTGACTGAGCTGGAAAGCTGAAGAAAAATCCTCCCAGCTTCAGCATGAGCACAGGCAGGGCCTTCGCCTTTGTTATGCGTGGAAATGGAGTTTGCTCCCTGTAGCCCAAGGCAAGGACCCCAGGGGAAAACCCCTGCCCGAGGCTTACTTTCTCCTTGTAAATAAAGCAGAAGCACCTGCCTGTAAAAAAGGCTTCTGTCTGTGCAACACCTAGCAGAATGGTGTCCTGCTTTCATTGCATTAACTAGAACTAAAGGAGGTAACAACAATATTGCTTCCATTATTACTATAAAATTAGCTACTTCATGTCAATGAAAGTGCTTGTTGTCAAATTAAATACATGCTGCAAATTAGAGCACGTTCATTTTCTGAGTTCTTTAAAGCTTTGAAGAAGCAAACTGTAGTTAAGCCAGTGTCGTCTTAGTGTTGCTTGCCATTTGACTTACGTTAAAATTAAGTACTTGTTATGTCAAAACTGGCCATTTAAAAAGTGGCTCTACCTGTGGGAAAATAGGACCGTGTCTCCCTGATTTTGAGAAGTACCTTCTCTCATCTTCTTTAGCAAATAACTATTCCACGAATGTCACTTGGACAGTAGACTATACATTGTACTCACAGGGCTAAAAACTATTGCTATCATATACTCCATTTCTAACAAACTAAACTTATTTTTTAATATTTTGTTTCTGTTCTCTTCCATTTTTGTAAAGAAATTCCTTCCTCACAGTAGCTAAAAAAACCCAAAACCAGAGTCACTTTTCCACAGTAAAACACTGGGGATTTATAAATTTTTATGCTTTTATTTGCATTAGGCTGTATGGTATTTTGATGCAAAGGTTGTGTGTCATTTTGATGCATTGCATACTTTTGAAGAGCCAATAGCCACAGTACTGTCTCAAACACTCCGCTATTTCTCCCCTCTTTAAAGAATAACAGAACGGTAGGATGTCAGAGACCATAATGACATAGCCCTTAACTAGACTTAGGTAAATAAATCAAACCAAACCCCAAAACCACAGAAAATTTTCCAGCAGAAAATGTGATAAAAGTTCCATGTCAAAAATTATGGTCACTCAGTCAAAATACTTAATTTTTATTCCATTCAACTTGGTCAGTTGAGAAATATACTTGCATGAAATTATGGGCATTTTCAGTACGGGTTAAAATGTCCAGATTTTTATCTAAATTAATTTTGTGTCATTTAATCTAAGAGCTAAAAAACTCCTGAAAATGAAACATTTTGGCCTTATGCAATCACCTGACCTTAAGGAAGCAAAAAGTCCTGGTAAATCTAAACTATGCTAGTCAGAATTAATTCTGTTTAGAAAAAGACCTAGATGTTTTCTGTCCAATTCTGCATCAGAATAAAATGCTCTTCTCTCAGAATGGGCTGCAGCTCCATGCTGAACCTGGTTTGTTGTTTGTGCTGCATACGCACACCTTGGCCTTTGATTGCTCTACCCTGTTGTGACAGGCTCTCAAACACCAGGCAGGGCACAGTCCAACAGAGTCCTCTTTAAATCCCTGGCACAGAAGGGGCAGGCAGAACCCCTGGGGAACCCAGGACACTTGAAAATTAATAATGTGTTTGAGCATCTCCCAAGTGAGAGGTGCCATGCCAAGCGCTCACTTACCTCCAGCATAACCACGCATATCTGTTTCACGCACTGGATAATGGCATCAGGGGTGCCTGATATGGTCACTGCGCGCTCTGTCGAGTTTGGCAGCATGTCCCCTGCCACCTGCACCTGGGCACCTGTGGACTTGAGCAGAGACAAAGCAAAGAGAGAGTCACTGTCGGGCAGGCAGCCGCGCCTCTCAATAGCCAGTGATTCACTGATGTGATGGAGGGGATGCACGTTTGAACTACTGTCTTTTCTTCACTAGATACATGGTACAGTGTGTGTGTAAACACATGCCCAGGCAGGGTAACTGGGGTCTGGTAAGACATGGATTTGCCTGTCCAAGCCAATTTTAAGCACTCCCATCCTAGGAAGATTAGTCCTCAGTAGCTGTTAAGTCTTTTAACCTCTCAAAGACAGACAGTTGTAATGCTGACTGAAAAAAAAAGGTGAAATGAAGTGCTGTTCAATAATTAAAAAAAAAAAAACAAAAAGAAAGGAAAAAAATGCTGATAACTGCTAATCAAATGAGTTGCAGATAAATGGCCCTCTCACCCACTGATGGCTGACTTGTTTGGATGAAATTTGAGTCTGCTTTCCACTCTGGAACATTTGAGGATGGTACAGAAGCACTTCTAAATTATAATTAGTGTTGATTAAATACATGCACATCATCAATTTTTAGCTCATTAATGAATCCAAGGAGGTAATAAGACAGTTTGGTTTTGTTTTTTAAAATTTCATCTTGGCACTAATGTATCTTAGTTAACCAAAATAAAACAAAACAAAACAAAAGAAAGAAAAAAATACATGAGGCCAAAACAATCCCTGGCATTATTTCACAAGCAAAAACCCCAGACATTTCACATTGAGTTAGCACTTTCACGTATTACAAACAAAATCTATTCCTAACTGTAATTGCAATGCAATATTTTGGGCTTTTTAAAAAATGTATTTACAGTAACCATTGACTTTGTGTCAGTCAGCAAGGAGTTAATTTGCTTTCCTGCTGGTTACATACAACACATGTTATTCTTCTTTCCAGAGACTGATTAAATTACTGATCGCATCTTCTGTTCACTAGTCATGTTTAAGGCCAGAATATCAATTCCTTGCTCTACAATAGGCTTTGGAATTTCGCTATAATTTGATCAATCAGTCGTGCTTTTCTTTTTTTTTTGGTAATCTTATCTTGAGAATAGCACAGCAACCCTACATATTGCTCCTGGGTACATGACTGAACACAAAAGACCATCCCTTGTGCAACTGCCACTCAGTGTGTTGTGTGAAGGTGAAATTAGACCACATCTTGCGTTGGATGCTCCTTTTTTTCCTGTTTGATCATATTTGCTGTTTAACATACAGTTCTGAGTATCCGTACACCTAGCACAAAATACTCTGCCAAACACTGCAGTCATTTATGCATTTGCTTCCAGTGCTAATCTTGTTTATTCTTTGACTTTGGTCATATGTCAGCAATGAAAAAAATGAGTAATATTTCACCCATTACCCTTATGCTTCAGAAAATATGCAGTGTGACTTCTTGCTACATTAACCTTATCAAAAGACCTATTTGGCCAAACACTATCCTTGTACTTCCTTGTACTTGACTAGTAGGTAATTGCTTCTGAAACTATGCTCACCAAAATAAACACTTAAGTCATTTAATGTTCACAGACCAGCAGGTCAATCTCACCTTTAAAAGCCTATGTCCTAAAAGCACTCAGTGCTCTGGATAAGGTTACCAATATTTAAAATAAAATCCAAAGTATCAGCAGCTGAGCTAAGCACTCACTAGCACATGATTCATGCTCATGCCTGCTCCTATTTTAACACAACTAAGAAATCAGATGGATTCCTGATGTCTGACCATTCTCTTGGACACCTAAGAGATCTGGAGGACCATGAGAAATCATGTCTTGTGTCTGAGGTCACCTCCAGTCGTATACTCTGACAATAGCTCTGTCTTCTCCAATGGCAAGGCTTTAACCTGGCTTTGCCTGATGCCTGCCAGGGCAGGATCTGCTGTGTCTGTCTCACCCAGACATTAACTGCTGCAAACACCAACAGCCCAGTGGCCATGCAGGACTTCAGCCAGAAATATCTAATGGATAAGACAAAGAGAACAGCTTCCTTCCATCCAGGAAATGCACTTCAGCACACTAGTTCTATGCAAAGTTCTCTGACAAAGCTTTTTTTGGCATTAAAGAAAATAAGAGTTTCCTATGACGCTAACACAGGAATAATCTCCTCTTCCCCTCGGTGTCATCAAGTGGCTCCTTTCTCCCACATCTCAAAAGCTGGTTTGACAACAAGGATTACTGATAGGCACAGCTCTCGGACTCTCTGATGAAAAATAAAGTAACAGCAACCCAAGGAAAAACCATCTGATTTGTAATTGCCTTAGATTTGCAGGTCTCAGTAAGCACAGAAACCCCCTTCAAATGGCAGGGCTCTGAACAGTTTTTCTGCATGTTTTCATGAACACAGTTTACAAAGCAAGAGGCACATGGAGGAACAACATGTTTGCTTGGCAACAAAAACTCTGAAACAGCTTTTGGCAGCTCTGTCAGCTAATGGAAGTGGTACACGCTGCTTTTACTTCTCCGTATGCAAGGAGAGAAAAGACCCTTTCAGTAGCAGTCAAATTCTGAAAGGTGAAGATAAGCCTTCAGAAGGAACTTTGTTTAAAAAAGACCTGGGACAATCAAATTGGAACTGAACTTAAATAATTTGGAAGAACTTGAAAGTCAATAGGATGAGACCCTTAACTGTCCTCATCGTCACCTTTTCTTCCAAGGCTACCACAAACTAACATCTCATAGTAAATGCTGGCTATAAATTTTTGATAAAAGGATTTTCCACTCCTTTTTGACATTTGATAGAAAAATATCCATTAACATTTGTTCCTATTTGAAATGAAATGTAAAATACTGTCTCAAATCTACATCTTAGATAAAAAAAGGAAGTTTCACTTTGGTACAGCCTGTCAAAAGCTTCTGTTTTGACATAGTCAAATGAAAACAAGTGATTGACATGTTATCTCAATATTCTACACCTCATCCCGTGTTGCAATGAATACAGATTTAGAAGGCGTACTGTCATTTTCTCCAGAATAAAAATCCATTTTTCTGAAATATTCTATTCAGATTTTCTCTACATAATTGAACATTTACCTAATTTTCTTATTTGACTGATTATAACCACTGGATTCTTGGCTTGGCATGTGCTATGCTGCTACAGTCATGCAGGGAAGAATTAAAACTGTATGATAATTTTTGCATTTTCTGGTTAAAGCAGAAAGCGGCTGCTAGCACAGCACATTAAATGAATACCTTTAGATAAAGTCTGGACCAAAAAAAGTCAATATGAGTTTGGAATACATGAAATCAGGTCACCTGTGGCACAGTAAGATTAGGGAGAAATGGGAAAGGAGTATGAAAATAATTTTTTTCTAAAACATAGATCAAACGTTTGATCTACTAACCTGGACTCCCCAGTGCTATCTGGGTCTTTCTCTGGCTGCAAGGGTGGTAGCTAATTTGGAAATGGCTGCAATGCTCCAACTCAGGATTGCTGGAGAGGTGGCTGTGCCCGAAGAGAAACTGGACAGGCCATTTCTGTCACTAAACTGTTGCTTTGCTAAATCGTGCATCAGAGACTAATACGTAGTAAGGCTGTTTCTTTATTCCACACACCATCTTCAGCTTTAAGGAAGGTAGATGGGTACAGCTGTGCTGGGCCCCTGCTTCCCCCAGAGCAAGACTTTTCCAGGCTTTTCACTAAGCTTAAGTTCATGTGATGAGCAACGTGCAGCGGCCGATGGTGGCAGGGCATGCTGCGACAGGACACCGAGCTAGCCAGTGTTCCTGGCAGACATCCCAAGACTTACTTACCTCTCTGATTTCTTTGATTTTGGAACCTCCTTTTCCTATCAGGGATCCACACTGACTTGCCGGGACGACGAGCCGCAGTGTTACGGGCGGTTTGCTTGTCACCGTGCTGTTTGTCATTGAAGCGTTTATGTCCTGCAATCACAACATCAGTAAGAATTAGTGGAGGATTTGTCATTTCTGGCAGCACTGAAGGGCTCAGACCAAATGCCTGAGCTGTTCGTGGAGACCTGGGGAGTGTGCAACCCGTCACGGTTTCTTTCTGTCGCAGGTAAAGCCACTGGCTCTGACCGTGACACACCGTAAGCACAAACTGCACCAGCAGCTCATGCCAGAGGAACCCTTTTGCTGTATGGCATCACAGGTCCACAGTGCAGGACCAGAGGGCAGTCTCTGAGGCAAGATTAGGAGGAGGAAGAGGTGGTATCTGTCATTAGACCAGCCAAAGCAGATGGAAAAGACAAGAAGGTTTTTGAGTTCAAAGGCCCCCAAATCCCATTTTGTGTTCTCTTTTCCACCACCCCAATCAGAGTACTTCTACTAAACAAATATGTCTTTACATTTCACGCAATTTCTTGCCAGGTTTGATACAAAGAAAAAAGGTTTAAAAAGAGAATGACAAAGAATCTGTGAATAACCTGAAGAAGAGAAAATCAGATTATTTTGATAAATATTTTGCTGCCACCCAGGTTTAAGTTCTTTTTTTGTAGCAGATCCATAAGTATTTGTAGTATTACATAATTTCTAAAATATTTTCCACACAGCTAGGTAAGCAGAGTACAAATAGCTCAGCAGAATAGCCTTTACCTGTATCCAATGAGACTACACTGCAGGTTTTAATGAGCATTTCAATATACTACTTGTTGCAAGGTTTACATTTTTAAAAATACGTTTTGCTCCTTCAAAATCTTCTAGGCAAGACAAAACAATCCTTCTAACATCTTCATCACAAAGGAAAAGATAAGGCTTATCTTCCCACCGATCGATGGGATGCTGTTGAGAGCACATGGGATCACAAAAAAAAGCCACAAGCTGCATAGCACCTGTCCAACAACTCATGAGAATCTCAATGTGGTTTGCTAACACTAGCTGTGAGCTGAAGAGACCATCTCATCCACCTGTGAAGTGGCATGGCACAGCTATTACACCCTTCATAGAAATGCTACTTAAAAGAGTAGGGCAGGAATGACAAAACCCATGCATTCCATACGCATTTAACTCACGACACAACAAGAGTTCCAGCAGACAGGACTGATATGTTTTCCTACATTCTCGCTTATCAAGGCTACCACTTGTTAAGGGGAAAAAAAAAAAAGTAGTGCCTATACTGTGTGATCAGAACAAATTATGAAAAAAAAAAAGTACTTTAAACAACTCTGCAGGCCTTGTTGAACTGGAGTGGGAGCTCAGTGACTGATTCCTGCAATACCTCTGCATTTGTGATGGCAGTGTTCTTCCATCCACAAAATGGCTCAGTGTGACCCTGCTTTCTTTAAAAGAGGAAAAAAAAATCCTTGAATGGAATGAGGCATTACTGCATGCCACAAGACAGCTATCAAATCATTCCTCTGCTAGCCAGTAACTCACATTTTGTATAGTGCCCATGTCAGTGTAAGATTGCAATCCAAAATAAAGCAAGAGGGATAGAGGAATTTGCAGAAACCATGTATCTAAAATAAAGCACAGGTCATGCCAATTTTTCAGCTGGAAAATGCCATCTCACTATATCACGTTTGTGTCAGGTGGAGGCACATGATCATCCAGTTGTAGGTAAATAACAAGCTTCAGCCACTCAGCATGACCCTGCTAATGTTTCCTACTTCCATATTGTATCTGGTCCGTCCTCAAACCTTCACTACACTTATGGTCTTCAAAGGCACTTCACAAAAATTGGAAGCTGCTATTCTCTTAATTTTCTCTTAATTATTTAAAAAGAGCAAAATCTAGACACACAGGCTCAGCAGCATGGAGTGCATAAAGGATTTAGTCCAGCTAAAAGCACAACAAAGGAGAAATGAGCAGGAAAAAAGCCCCTGCAGAACTGCAAGCTCCCAGGTAGGGCTATCTGGAGACTTTCTCACAAAATAGACATCTTTCAAAACAGGAGATTCCTATTTCTTTAACTTCTAACTTTCCGTGGCACTGCATCCTCTTCCCCAGGGCTGTGACACACACTAGAGCCAGACCTTGCATGGCTTTCTGTCTGCTTGTCTGGTCTGCTTCTCAGCCAGTGTGGTGGTGCAATTCCCCCACTTCCTTCCTCTTCACTTTTGAGACACTCAGTGCTGGGTGTGATTTCTACTTTCTCAGGGTCACAAGCCAACCTAGAAGGAACGTGGATTGTGAAAGTCATAGGACCAGCATGTTAAAGCATCCCTTTCATGCCTGGCTCCTGCGTTCTCCATGGACTGTGAAAAGCAGGAAACCAGAACTTTAAGGCACCCCCTTGATGTGTCTGGCTCCTGTCTCCCCCCCGCCCCGCGCAACACACGCACTTGAGAGTGGTAACTAATGCATCACCTGGCAGCCCAGTACATATGGTTCTGGTACAGGTCTAGGACCATATCTCAAAAATGATGATACCAGCATCTTCACTTTTGGCAATATTCTGGGCCTGAGCAACTGGTGGAAAGTACCAGAATATTTTGTCATCCTTGTAGATCTGGAATGTTAGAGGCCTGTCAGCCTGACCTCGGTGCCAGGGAAGATTATGGAAAGGTTCATCTTGAGGGACATCACGCGGCAAATGCAGGACAACAGGGGGATCAGGTCCACCCAGCATGGGTTCACGAAGGGCAAGTCCTGTTTAACCAACCTGATCTCCTTCTATGATCAGGTGACCCACCTAGTGGAGGAGGAAAAAGCGGTGGATGTTGTCTTCCTGGATTTCAGGAAGGCATTTGACACTGTTTTCCACAGCATTCTGCTGCAGAAGCTGGCGGCTCATGGTCTAGAGAGGTGGACTCTTCACTGGGTTAAAAACTGGCTGGGTGGCCGAGCCGAGAGAGTGGTGGTGAATGGAGTTAGATCCAGATGGAGACCGGTCACAAGTGGTG
>VZRW01001039.1:365408-467136 GCA_013398125.1 Aegotheles bennettii | reverse complement strand
GAGGTCCCCCCTGAGCCTCCTCTTCTCCAGACTGAGCAACCCCAGCTCCCTCAGCCGTTCCCCATAAGACATATTTTCCAGTCCCTTAACCAGCTTTTCTGCCCTTCTACGTCCCAGTGTCTAAGGCTTCCCAAGGCAAGCAAACCTGACAGCTCAGAAATCTGTCAAACCTCTGGGGAAAAACATATCAAAAAACCTTCTTTACTGGTTTCTAAATGAAATGCTAAACTCACTGATTTACACAAGTACGACAAGTCTGTGAGGTGGCTCTTCACTTTGTAATGACCACAACAGGATTTACCTTAGTTGTAGCAGCAGGAGTTAGTATTTGTCAAGGAGCTCAAGAAGAGATTGCTTTTCATCACCTTGCCTTTCTCTCCTCCTTATTCCTAGAGCTGAGCAGTTTCTTCATACATGTTTGCAAATGAACAAGGATTCCACCAAAGTTTTTATTTATTTGGAGATCTGACCGCTGAGCTCTGCCTGCTGGTTTTTCCTGCACTTAACTACCATAAGCTTCCAGTGGACTATGCAAATAGTCCAAAACCAGAGCTGACCCACTCACCAGTGAACTTACAGCTGCATTTCTTGGGTCTCAGCTTCCAGTCTTGAAATCACTGCTCTAAAATGTCCTCTCTTGCAACCCCAGTGGTCTGCCTGGGTTAGTGCCATTTTTTAACATTTTTTTATCTCTGCAATGAATACTTTAGTTGTTTATGTAATTACCTATCTAGCTTGTAAATTCATTATCAGGCTGCTAGAAAATCAACTTTTATTAAGGAGGTTGTCAAAGCAGAGTGATACAAGGTTGCAGAGCAACCATACAGAGAACACTCCTCCAGATCTTTCTTTATTTTCTATCTATTTTGAGATTTTTGATAACATTAGGAAAGCATTCCAGGGCTTATCCCCAGCTATACAGCTGTAGGGTTGAAATTAAGGGTTCAACGGTTTCATGTCAAAATGCTTCATGTGGGCATGCATAACAAACACTAAAAAAATCCCTCAAACCATCAGTCTCACACATGCATCTTTTTTGTTCTGTTTGAAGGTAGCTGAGATAACCAGAGCTGGGCCAGACACTGCTCTGGGATTTTCAATGTTTTAAATGGCTGAAGAAATCTCCAACATAACATCTGATAGCTAGCTCATTTATAATTTCTGAAACAGTACTTTATTTTACTTCCAAAGTGTTAGTTACTTCATTTTATTGACAGGAATAATTATAGGAAACCTAACTGATTTTATGAGACATTTTTCTTTAGTTCTGTTCTTTTAAATATACTAGAAGCCAAGTATATTAAAACTAAATACAGGTTATTTCAGAATATAACCACAGTACCTTATCTGCAGGGAGTGCCAATACCCCTCTGCTAATATCCACATGAAGAGTCCAGACTACCCTCTAAAATCTACAAGGGTAAATATGCATAAAACTCAGTCAGATGCCTGATGTTCAGATTTCTTTGCCTATTGCTAGCTGCAGCACTTTCAAAGACAATGTGGTGTTGGGTGGTGGGGTGTGGATCTGATGCTGTGCAGTGTTTGATGTTTTTATGAGAAATGCAGCATTATTTCCCCACAGTACTTATTTTGGTGGGAACTGGCAGGGATTATCTCTGTTAATGATTCTGTCAGCATTTCTCAGGATAAGGTCTTAAACAAAGCATGTTTTTCATGCAGAGAGAAGGGAGACTGCTCTCTCCAGGTCTCCACGGATTGGAGGGTATGGTACCATACATGAAGCTGCCTCCTAAACAGGAAGAAACAGGGATTGGTACAAGATGGGTAGGAGATAAAGCTGAGAAGGAGATAGTAAACAGCTGGTTTTAAATGGGGCTGGAGAGAATTACTTGTGAGTTCCTGCAGGATGCAACCTCAAAATCATTATTAGCTCATTAAGAACTGGTAAAGAAAAAAAAATAATTAGTGTTCTTATAAAATATACCAAGACACAAAACCAGGATACTTTATCAACATGTTGACACATTGGAATATCAGAGGAAGATCTGAAAACCCATGAAGGATTAGAGAAATAGAAATGGGATTAACATTTGCAGTATTAAAAAAAAAATGGCCGTTTGTCTGGGGGCCGAGAGGAATGTCTGCTGAGACCATAGCTTCCCACTGAAAACACCTGAGATGGAGCTGCAGATACCCACCAGGCACAGCACGGTTGTGTGCAAAGCATTACACTGGTAGGAGGTGAGGCATTTCCAGCAGTGGTAGGGATATGTTAGCGTGATAGCCAGGACAGAGGACTGTTACTGCCATTAAATAAGCACTTGTGGAACTTAATTTGCAACCTGACCACAATTAACACATACATTTAACAGAAACTGTAACTGCAAAAAGGTAGAAAGGGACTACTAATGTCATGAGAGGGGTGGGCAATGCATCCTCTGAAAGACTGAGCTTGGCTCACTTACTCTGGCAACAGCAAGAGTGTGAGGGGATAAAACTGGTTTCTAAAAATATATCTAAGAGCAGAATCCTCAGGGATGGAAAGGCAAGAATTATTTAAACTAACAGCCAATGCTGGCACAGGCACAAAGCTGTATAAACTACTCATGAATAAATTTAGGTGAGGAGTGAAAAGAAGGTGTCTAATTATAAGAGAACTGAGGTTGTGGATCCAATATCAGGAAAAAGTAAGAAAAAATCTAACTAGTTTTTGATCATACTGTGAAGGAGGTTGCAAGACATACTGCTTATGCTAGAAGACAATTGCATCTGGTGATCCACAAGCTCTCTTTTAGTCATTACTCTAAATGTGAACAACCACCATGGATAAATAAAGGCACATGCTGATGTTTGCCATTGATGTCAGCACCTCCAAGTGCTATGGGGAGATGTGGAGACTAACCTCACCGACGTGGAGAAATGAGTATTCGTAACAGTACTTAGCTTAATTACTGATGGAGAGCCACAGCCCCTTTCTCCTACTTCAGATGATTCTGTCCACCTATCTGCAGGCTCTTCCATAAGCAGAAGGTAAACTGCCTTCTGCTGGGGCCTCGGTCTCTCCATAGAGGGCAAGAGAGATGCCTGGACTGGATATCTGATTTTTGAAAGTCAAGAGAGTTAAATCCTCTCCTGAGTGAATAGGGTTCATGTTCTGTAGCCTGCCACCTTTTCTGTGAGGTTTCCCCTTAAAGTAGTGACCCTATCTAATCGTAGTTGGTTCAAGAAACTTGAAGAGATCCCAGCACTTTAGGTGTGTATCTGCACAGAACTATAATTCTACTGAGTGCTCTCTTGCCTCACTTACTCTTACTGCTTTTATTTTAATTAATTTTAAAAGCCAAGCTTTAAATAAGGTAACTGGTAATCATATAGTTTGTTTTTAAAATAAAAAATTTCTAGTTGAATGAATTATATATTCATTGTGACATATATAAAATTTACAACAATACCAAAAGGAAACGTATAAAAACAGAGGTAAAAGTTAGAAAATTATTTTTTTCAAATCAAACCCACAATGGGAGCAGAAATTTTCTGAGACATATTTCCTACCATTAGTGAACATTACTAGAAGCAATTGCTTTTCCCTGAAGCCTCCAAAAAGCAAAAGAAATGATCAAACAGCTTGTAAATGGATCCATTATTTTTCTTCAGTGTTACTGCCAAAAGCATTTATAAAAAAACAACCACTTTCATTGCTATTAAGTAGAACATTAAACAGATCATACTTAACATTAAAGCAAACATAAGAAATTTCAAATAGTGTTTGTATTTCAACTTGAAGAGAGAAAAAACCCATATCTTATTTGCTTACCTCTTCAAATTTTAATGCAATCATAGAAAAAGCCTTAAAAATTGCATCTGTTGGGCCTGTTATTGTCACAATTCTCTCTGGACAGGAGCCTTCTGAAATATTGATTCGAGCACCACTCTGTCAAAAAGAAAAATATTTTTCAAATTTATACTTCCCGTGGAGCAAACTAAGTAGGATTAGGGATATCCTTTGGGAAGGAATATCCTGAGGCATCTAATTCCCTCCCCTACAACTGCAGCCCCAACATCATATAATTTCAGCATAAACTGATCACACTCCAAACATTCATCTAACTGCAGGAAGTTGGATTCTGTCTGGGTAAATACTTACAAAGACTTCATTGCAGTATGCAAATAGCATCTCTTTAACTCAAAGTTGCAAATAATTGCATAATCAAGTCTTTTTCCTTCCCTCTGGCAGGGTTAACCTTAAGTAGGACTGGAGCTGCAGAATTTCACACAAGGTTGGTGTCTCTAGGGAGCATCAGCATCTCCCAGGAAAGATGCACACCTCTGGTTTGGATACCCAAAGGCAGGGCTCGATCTGTCTAGCTGGGGCATTGCTTTGCACTGGGGAGAAGGTTCCTTATAGATGTGTCTCAGGTGAAGGCAGTAAATTAATATGCGCTGAACAATGCTTTAAAGGAGCAGTGGTAGGACAAGCAACATTAATGGTGTTACCTCCTTGAGGCAAGGAACCTGTTGGAAGGAGTTGGAAAGCCCTAAATCTTGGAGTCAAGTGAGCATGGCTCTCAGGTATACTTAGTCCCCTTTCTGTCACTGTGGTAGTGCAGAGAAAACCCTAAACTAGATACAAATACATTTAAGAGGATCTTGGTTTAGATAAGGATCAAAACCACTCAGATAAGACACCCTACACTTTCCCTGAGGCTTCAGACATGTAAATGTGTTAATGCAGCCCAACAAGTCACTGGAGTCTCAACTCAGCCACAGACACCAACCTTCTCGGGGATCTGGGCCCATAGCAAATGTAGAAAATCTGGGTTAATTTGGCCCTTTGCCTTCAGGTTTGCACTGAACCAGGTGATGTGCTGTGTGTCTGAGCCCTCATTCGTGTGCATACTGCTGCTCAACAGCAAGATACCCTATTTACACCTAGGATGGCAACCAAACACAATACGAAAAAAGCTTCACAATGCTACTGATAGGAAAATCTTGCTGCCACAGGCTCGGTTAGCAGACATACTCAGTGTTCATAGGTAACAAAGGGCATCAGACACTTTTTCTGGCAGGCCAACCTGCCCTCATCAAACACTGGATCAGGAAGGTCAAGGCCCAGGGCTGGTTCAGGCTGGTGGCAATGCCTGAGGCTGCCGCCACCACTTGCAAACCTGGGGCCATGGGACTCAGCCCGGCAGGGAGCAGGCCAGGAGCTGTGCTGGGCAGAGCACTTCGTCTTTCTTGGTCTGAAAGATCACTCCACTGTGGATTGGTGGCAGCCATAATTCACAAGTGTTACTCCTCTGATAGACAGCCAGTCAAAGCACGGCTACAGCAATTAAAATATTTCATGGTGGCTTCCATATTTGTGTAGGAAGTTAACAAGCACAGGGCACAGAACCGAGATTTTTGTACTTTCCTTTAGGCCTGAAGCTGCCTGACATTTCTTGCTCTGACAAAACAAGACAAAGTTGCATTTCATTCCATTAAAGATGGCATGCAACTTGCCATATCTGTCAAGAAAGTCAAAATAAAGTTGTGTTTTGCTTTTAAAATACTGAAGTAGTTATCTAAAAGAAGGACTGAGTTATCATCACATGGAGACACAGCCTATTCGTCCTGTGCTGATGTAAAGATGCATGTAATTTGTTAAAAAAAGCAAGCAACCAAATGAAGCCTCTCGTGACAATGTGTACGTGATGGTAGGTTATCAGGAGCGGAAGAACATTTGCAATTTATCTTAAAAAACTAACCAGGGATCATAACTCTTCTCTAAGATGTTTAACTCAGAAGTCAGGATCACGCTTCAATGATGGCTTCCCTTTTGTGAGTGCAATTTATATGCACAGATATGACCTATGATCATGATTATACACTATAATGTGTTTAACCAACTGGCAGGATTACCTAGTAGATTGAAAACATTTTTTTTCTTGTTTTTGTTTTTTTTTCCCAGTCTTAGCAAATGTACTTATGTGTGAAAACGAGCATAAACTCTTATCATCAAAAATGAGCTCTGAACTCAGACAGCCTGACAATGAACTCACTATGTGTATATTTAAAGATGTATCTCAGCAATTTTCTTTACTATGAATACTTGGAGATTTCCCTGTCACAGACCTTCTACCAAGTGTATAAAACAACAGTAATATACTGCAGGTTTACTAGAACCAAATTGACTTTTCTTGAGGCATCCTCTGTACACTTTGCACTCCTAAAGTTTTAAACAGTAGGATTTGTCTTTTGGCTTATGCTTTTAGCACTGGCTTCAAAGAAGGAAAATTACATGGATCTGCAAGTAAAATGTGCTGTCTTGCAGGACAAGTGTGGGTCTTTAACCTCCACCTGAGTACAACCCTCTGAAGACAGTGCAGCTTGCTGTGTGGCAGGGAAAGAAGCCTGAGGACACCGGGGAAACTGAAGTTTACGCACTGCCATGTTTTACTTAGCCTTTTTGTGTTTACAACCTTCTCAAAGGATGTGAATGGCAAGTGTGCAGGTCTACCCCGTCCACATCCTACACATGGCAGCAAAATGACTAAAAGTTAAGGTTTTGCCAAGACATGGCAGAGGGATACTCTGGCTTACACAGGCCTGGCTCCAGCTCTGCGGAAGCTTGTGTCTACCCTCAAACTTTACACAGCATCAGTCTGAAGTTTGGATTCAGATTTTGGAAGCTACCAAGGAGGCCAAGCTGTGTGCAAGACCGATGTTGGTATGCTAAAGAAAGATACCATGGTTTTGATGCACAGAATCATGCTGGCTAAGCTGTTCTTGAGATAGGACGGCAGCAGGCATATTGCTATGGGAATGAAAGACTCCAGACTGCTGGGGCGATAAGGAGGGTACATTAACAACAGTGCTTAATCTAGGCCAGAGCGTTTATACACCACCACTTGCGGAGTGGTGATGTTAAATTAACTGCCCACTTGATGGCAGTGTCGGTCTGCACACGCTGGATTTCCCTGTTCTCTGCGCTGGAAAGAAAGGTAAGTAAAGACATCAAGGCTTGTCTTACCTCCTCCCTCATCTTCTTAACTGTCTCACCTTTCTGTTAAAGAAACAGAAAAAAAGTTAGCTTGGGCTGATGAAGTGAACCGATATACAGTATTTTGACATGAAAATAGAGAAAGTAATTTCCTGACCTTTCCAATAATGCTTCCAACCTCCTGAAACAGAAAAAAAAAGACATTATGAATGATACGATTTGCTACAGAAGAGCATTTGCCATTTCACTATCACTTATTTCAAGCCTGCAATGTGAAGCACAAACCCCTTCCATTGTTGCTATATACAAATAAGCCGTGTTAGATACAAAGGGGTGGAGTATAAATGCGGCTTCACGGCTTACTGATTGTGCAGAAACTGATCTTGCAGTTACAGATGAATCCTGTGACTATAAGCACAGATAAACCCCTATCAGGGAACCAAAAATTAAAGAATAATAGAACTGCATAACTTGTTAGAGAAAATGGGATATAATACAAGCATCAAAATAATTGCTGATCTCTCCGAGGGCAGGCATTTACCCTCTTTACACCATGTAATAGCTAGAGCTGAATTTCCATGCTATGAGTGCTATTGCATAAACACCTGATGGTCTGTCTTAATCTCCCTATTAAGCACTTACAGAACAACAATTGCTAATAATGTTTTAGGGATTTGGGAATTGCTACTGGGCTCCCATAACCTAATACTAAGAAATGTTAGTGTGAACATGCAATAAGGGAACAATTCAGCCATTCTGACAACATCCCAAGGATTAAAAACTCAATGCATAAAGCCAACAGGTAGTGAAAATGAAGCTAATAACTCTAAAATTAATAGTCTGGACACGTTACACAAATCGTGCAGGTGTGACATCAGACTGGAAATTGTCTGATGGAAAGGAGACCAGCTAAGGGAAAACAAACTCTTTTCCTATACTCAGATTGTGAAATCTACTTCAACAGTTAAAGACTGTCCCACATGGCTGATCTGTCCCTGGTGTATGATATACTGTTTCCCCTCCCTCCCCTAGTCTATAGACTTAAGTCTGACCTATCCCGAAACACAGTCTAAAGAGTAAGATTTAAGAAATTGTCCTCCATTGATCTATCCAGTGATCGACTCATGATAAAGTGGTACTAACTTCACCCCGCAGTAGAGGACTACCTGCAATGACCTTTAGTGAGAGATTTCTCACCAGAATGTTATTGATAAGCTCATAATATGAAGCTGCTTACTCTTGTAACTGCTCACATCATTCTCACAAGATGTAAAGAGTTTTCAGTGACAAGATGACCCATCTCAATGAAGAACTTTGGCATATGGCCCCTTTGCATTCTCTCCAAGTCTGTAGATAGCACCAAAGTGAGAGGAACAGTCAATACACTGCTGGACAAGGCTGCTATTTGGAGTCACATAGACAGGCTGGAGAAATGTGCTGAGAGAAACCTCAGGGAGTAGAACAAAGTAAAATGAAAAGTCCCATGTCTGGGATGGAACAAGCCCATGCAGCAGGACAAGCTGGGCATTTATACCCACTGCAGTCAATGCCTATCTAGCCACAAAGTTCCTCAAGCCAGTAAGGCCTCTTCTCAGGGTTCTTTTCAAACTTTATACTCCTTCAGTTTCCCATTTCCCTTTTTTATTTCCCTTCCTACTACACTTCCAAGATGGGATTCTGCTCTCTTGTACATACTGTCCAGAGAGAAGATCTTGTCCAGACGCCCATTGTAAATCTTTCAGAGGTATCTGCTTTGCAAACCTATATTTCTGCTGGCTGATGTACAGTAGACCTTTATGTGTCACACAGCTGTGTGACAGCTCTTGCTAAAGCTTCCTGTGTCCACCTGGGGCTGTGAGATACCTGTACATCTGCACATACAATGCAAAGAAGCAGCTCTGTGAGAAGAGGAATGAACGAAGAAGACTTGCTGCATTTTTGTGTCTTGTGACCGAATTACCCTGTGTTTCTCTATGGGTTTAGGTCCCTTTTCCCGCGGCTGAGACAGCCGTACCAGCGTGCTGTGTAAGCTCTCTAATGAGGTGCAGCTTTTTTGTTAGCAGTTACACAAATCTGGGACACCCATTCCACAAAATCTTGAAGAACTTATTTTTTATATATACTTTATCACTGTAACTCTGCCAGACTGCCTGTAACTGTTGAATGGGACTAAACAATACAGGAAGTAAGACTCTCGATGATAAGCCTTGCGAACCCCTCCTGTCTTCCTATCTGCCCACTCAGCACATTTCATCACTTTTATCTTGAAAACTTTTTCCATTCTTCTCAGTTGCAGCTTTCAGAAATAATTTATTTCATAAAATAGATTCTTAGGAGGTAGAAGGACCTTTTGCTATGGGTGACCATATTGTGTTTCAGTTGCTACGGGCAAACAATCGTATTTCAGGTCGTGGTATAATTTCAGTTTTTGTATATCTGAAGTTTCATTAGAAGCTGTAGGTCTGGTCTTGAACTTGCGAGCTCTGCCAGTATACCTTAGCACTAAGTCTGTCCCAATTCGTTTGATCATCCTGCGTCTTAATGACAGATGCTGTTTTTTCAGAAACGTATGGATGGGTCATGGCTATTAAGTACAAAGATATCTTCCTTGGAAATAGGAAAAGATACTTTCGCTTTGGAAAGAGAAAAGCAATATATTGTTTGTAGCCCTGGCAAAAAAAAATGGTCCATTTCAAATGAGAAAATCAGGAGTATTTAAACACTCATAGTAGAGCACAAAATATTAGGATTCTCAAGTTGCTTGTTCCACTGAAGTCTGTAGGAATTTTGCTATTGATTTCAGTGGGGACAGGAATTCTACTTGAACTTATCATCACCTTATTACTACTGAAGAATACAAGCTGCCAAAGAACTGAGGGAATGAACAGTGTGAATCCCACTGAGAAAAAACATTTCAGTGAGACTGGTGACCAGTTCCTTGGAACATGCTAGCAAAAGCCACTGTAATGCCGTGGAGTACTTCAAACCTTTCCCTCCTCCAAGGGTGAATTTAAAGCTTCTTCTCTAAGGACACAGTTTCAAGACATCCAAGCAAACGCCAGCTCTCCCCTGGCACTGTGAGCTGGGATTCTGCTTGGAAATGTGAGGGAAGGGTGCAGGGAGAGAGAGAAACATTAGCTTCACATGGATATTCCTAGTTTTTCAGAATTTTTCATACATACAAATTGATAAAAAAATAAAAATAAATCTAGAATGTTTCTAAGTGGGTCACTTCAGACATTTTTGGGGCCTTTGCTGTTTGTAGGAAAACTCCTATAAGTACTGGTGACAACAGACCATGTCTTTAATTATGATGAGGAATCTACTGCAGCCACAGATTAAATTAATAGACTCTTTACACCTCACTCTCCAAACTACCAAGGCTACTTCACCAAACCTTTAATGTTTCTTTATACAGTCCAATATTTGTTTCATTTATATTCTTATATCACCCTAAATTACATTCAGAGCTTAATGAGATACCTAATATAATTTTTATGACACATCCACATTTCTAGCCAAGGTTACTTTGAGGGCTTTTATCTTCCCCAGAAAATGCTTCTAAATCTGCCAGACACCAAACTGTGCTGTAGTTAACTGCATATGACTGAAGGGATGGGATGTCTGCCACCTACATCAGTTCATTGAAAGTTAGGAGCCTAGTGCAAACCAGGCACACAGCCTCTGCAGTCCAGGAAGAGAGATAACGGAGGATGTTTTGTTCATAAAGAGGAGGGAAGAAGTGTGCTCCCAAGGGTTTCGTCGTTCTCCACCTGCAGAAGAAGCAGTCTAGACTGACACTAATATATCTGAAGTTTGGTAAGAGGAATCTTACACTTGGTGTCAAATTCAGCCTCTGTGAATGTCAGACAGGAGTTTGATTTAGCTGTCCTAGCACATAATTGCCTACTAGAATATACTAATAACTCTTGAACCATTTGCTGTTTTCTGGCGTTCAGGAATATAAGCTAAAGGTAAGTATTTATGTTCTATTTCATATTGATTTATTGACTAACTGTCTATGTGTAAACACAGTGGGAAGTAAGTTATATCATAACAATTACTGGGTTTCATATAATCACATTTCAACAGCTGACTGAAAAGCAAAGAACAAAAAAAAGAAATTATAAATGGGGGAACTAAAGCTCAGAGAGAGAAAGACAGGTCCAAGGCAACCTGGCAGACTGATGCCAGAGCTAAAAGTACTACCCAAGCTCCTTAGCCTCAAAATATAAACCACCCACCTGTCAGAAGCAGATGTACCACAGCAACTATGCTGGTTTAATAGATTGCTTCTGAAAATCTGCAAGTGTGCACATGCCTACATCCATCGATATATATACATGCACACACACATTTATATATTTGTGTGTGAAGACAATATATACACATAGGCACCAAACAGACAGGTATCAACTTTCCTTTGAGAAATGACAGCAATTTGGGGTGCCTATCCTGAGATTTATCAAAGGGGCCTGAGTTTCAGATTGTGCTGAGTACCCAGCCCAGGTAATGCCTTCCAAAAGGCCTGTCTCCAGGTGACGCTACCTCAAGCAGGACACTGCAAGTGTCACTTTGGAAAACCCTAGGGAAATTTGAAATGTACATGCTGATTTCAGAGAGCCTGAAAGTAATTCTCAAGCCTGAGGGGGTTGAGTTGATTTACGATTTTCTTTAGTATGCCACTTCTAATAAAATAGATAAAACAACAAGAAGTGAACCTTGCTAATAAACACTGGAAGACTCCTGAGTATCAATAAAGTGTACTGCTAGCCAATCACCCAATTCATCACAGATAACTTGAGGAAAAGCAATGGTGAAAACAGAGGTGCTTGTTTTCATGATGAAATGCAGCATAAAATATTATTTGCACATTTTATTCACATGGATGGGATGAGTTTTACTCTTAATGAACACTTGGGGAGTGGTGGGCCTATGAAAGAGCAGAAAGCTATTTCTGCAGTTTTTGCAGCATCTGCGGTGAGGGCAAGGCAGCACCAGCAGAACAAAAGGTGGCAGCAGAGAAGTCTGTGAGCCAAGGCTTTTGCAGGGCTCTTGATGGTGCAAATGACTAAACAAAGATATAAGAGAGGCTGTATAAGTAAGATATTTCCTAATCAATTATCTGGTGTGCCTTTTGAGTAACAAGAAAAATAAATTAGTCATGTTAAGAAAACAAGAGGCTTAACAAATGGTAACAAAACTTGGTTTAATGATTAACCTTTGATCTGTAAACGTAACGTGTGAATTTCCATCATTTTTCTAAGTGTGAGACTAGTTTAATAATTACTGTGGTCCAGGAAATCAAAACAGCTACTCCAGGACCATAGAAAAGCACAGGCCTTGCTCTGTTACTGTGGGGCACGCAGCTTCTATTATCAGCATTACAGGGTGAATGGAACACTAATCTCTCAGGGGTGCTGAGATAAAGCCATGTCTAGAAGGAAAACATGTTTAAGAAATAATATAAGAATATATACTTTCACCCAAAAGCATCTGACAGAGCACAGGCCACATCCTAAAGCCTGAAATTCATTCAGGCACTGCTTTGATTACCTGCTTTCTGTGAGCAAGGATAAGGTAGAAAAAGTAGGACAGGACTCTATAAACAAAAAAGCCTGCTAGTAAAGCATCAAAAGGAAAGAAATACAGCCTTCCATGGTGGGGAAGCACATCCATCATGAGACAAGGAGGGATCCTGACAACAGCAAACAACATCTGCGCTGGTAAAGTCTTCCAGACCAGCACCAGTTGTCTTTCTCTCATCCATAAAGAGGCATAACATAACTCGCTCTCTTCACCCTGTTCTGAGGATAGAGTTGCCAATACTTGTATAAACTCATAAATACACTTGCATTGAAGACCCCAGGATATGTTCCATGAAGACTTCTGAACAATGTGTCCGATTAGAACACGCAGGTCATCAGCGTTTTTCAAAGACTGGAAGAAAAGTCAGTTTAGGGAAACATGATGTAATGTGTCTACCTTAGGAAACAAACGGCTGCCTCGGATAAACTGAGAGTCTGATTTGTGTTCTGGGATTAAGTGGGATTAGCCTCACTGACACGGGAGATCTCATGTCCCTAGGTGATGCTTCAGTAGTCACTGTCTGGTGCTAACAGCCCTAATTTAGTAAGGCACTGCAGACCAAGCCCTTACTGAGACAGATCTCATTCTAACAAATGTGGTAGTGTATGAGGAAGCCTTCAAACTATGGTTTTCTGATGGAGATGCCAATGTAATGAATCCTACCACTTTTTGGGCAGCTGTGCCAATGGGGATTTGCTTTTTGATAGCAGATGAGTAACCAATTTGCATTCAGTTTCACACCAAACCTCTCAGTCTTGACCTCAAAAAAACAAACCAAAACCTGGTTCTGTCCCTTTGCTTGTCCCTCCACCTGTGATGCTCAAGCAGCAGCACTGAGTAGGGTGTGTGCCTTCTGCAATCTCAGTTCATTACAGCTGTGGACAGATGACAAGATTCTGTTTGACAGAAGCAGGAAAATTTGGCTATGGAGATTGTTTTGGAGGGCAGACAGTGCCCAGGGGCTGGGGAAAAAGACTTCTGTCCTTTCCATTGATTTTTTAGTCCAGCGAGAAACTCTCAGCTGTTACTACAAACACACTAAGAGGAGATCCATCTTGTGTTGTGTATTTGCACACAGAGTTTTGTTCCATGACTAGAGCTCTTAGGTACCACAGTAATGCAAACAAACAAAACAAGAACTATAATAACAATAGGCAGGACACTCAATCCTCATAATACCCTGACAGTGTTCATGGAAACTAGAAAGAACAGAACAAACACTGGCTTGGCTGGCATTTTATGGCTTGGAACAAATTAAGGTGATTCTTAAAGTTACTTTATTGTAGGCTACAGTTTAACAAGTAAAAAATAAAAGAAAAATGGGGAAGGAGAAGGGCGTTATCTTCAAGATGGAGAAAAATAATTTCTGTGCTTGCTTTACAATTTTTCAGGTGGCAATTAAGCAGGCCCAAAAAAGTGGCCCCTAGAAAAAATCCCTGGTGCTAAAACGATATTGTCTATACTGATGAAAATGTCAATTTTCTTCATGATTTTATTCTGTCTATATTAGAGCTGTTAAGTGTGAGCAATCACCTAAATGAGTCCAAACATTTTTTTCTTTTCTTTGTAAAAAATTCTATATATAGCATCATAAAACAATCACCAACATGCCTGAAAGTCACCACTGAAGCTCGATGCAAGTCTGCTGTAACCAGTCCTTCCACTGTCACAAGACACCCACTGATCCTGCTGAAACCATTGAGAGATCGAGTACTCAGAGCATCTAAAATTAAGCTGGAGGCTTAGTGCCTAAAAATCAAGGCACTCGTAAGGTTTTGTCTGAATCTGAATATTTGACTGCAGGTATGTTTTTTGAATTCACTATTGCTGAAACTATGAGAAGCATATCATTGAGCAAATGGTATTAGGGAAGAAAAAGCTCCACTCAGTCACCCTACCTTTCTTCCATAAATGCAGATTATGAACGCTACATAGTACATGTGCTGCTCTTCCCCAGACATTTAAAAAATATACTTAGGATACTTCCAGAACCTCATAAAAATCCCAACATCAGAAGTTTCTCTTGAGATTCCCTTATTAGGAATTATTTTAAAAAATATATTTTATCCCATTACTTCCAGCCACAAGCACTTGTATCATTCAAAGTAATGACACTCCATTACACTTGTATTTATTTTCTCCAATTATTTATGAGAAAGTCTGAGAAAAGCTAGACAGAGTCTCCTTAGCCTCCTAAAACTTTGTTATTTTTCTGCAAATTCCCCCTCTGCTCAGTCTCCAACATCACTCACACGCATGGCACCTGCTGCTGAGCACAGAACCGCAGGTGTGATTTTGCCAGAAGAACAGTAAGGTAATTACTGCGTCTGCCCCATGCTGCACCAATGCTATACACCCAAAATTGAATACACTTCTGCTGCAATAGCTTTCCTCTCCAACTCAGCATATCCCAAATGTGCCACTCTCTAGACACTGCCACATCTGATGCCATTCAGCATTTCATGCTTTCCAGATTTCCTTCTCTCAATGAACATGTATCTTTTAAATTACTTTCTCCAGCTAATTGCCTCAACTCTCCAATTTACACCTCTCAGTATTTGGCAAGAGTCCTACTTCATTGCTAGTTTTCCCTTCCCTCCTTCATCCTACCTGTAAATTATCTCCTTGTTCTTCCTAACCATCTGACTTCATTAACCCATTTTGTTTTCTATTTCTGAACTCCTTCCACTTTCTCAAAAAGATTTCTCAGACTGAATGCATTAACATATTCTACTTTGGTGTCTTGCAGATTTCACTGCACACAATATGGTTTCATTGATGCAGACCTTCATGCAGTGCCTTTTCAAATGATGCATTTTTTCTTCCATAGGTTTGTGCTGAAGGGAGGAAGCAGAGACTCCTGAGCCACCACTGCGAGACGGAGACCATAGAGGATTCACGACCCCGCTGCCCTTTCCATGCTGGTACATTTGAACAATTTTTCGTGTTCCACCTCATAGACCCAACTTTTAAATCTCCATTAAGCTGCTTTCCTGAAATTTAAACATCTTTCTACTGGCACAGTCTCTTTACCATCCACACCTAAAATTAACCTTTAATAGTGAGTCTCTAGGGTCTTAATCAGCCTGTTAATACTGGCTGTGTACAAATCCAAACCAGTCCAAAATCACATAACCTTTAACCAGTATAGACAAAGTAGGTGTTTTTTCAAGAGTTATTTCTTTCTGGGTGTGAACTGACCAAAACTAGAACAAAAGCACTGCAGATGTCAAGTATTAAGGTATGTTGGCATATACCTGCAGGCAAGGCTATGATTTTCCAGTCTTCCAACCTCATTACCTGTGGCAGTAAGCAAGAAAAAAACCGCAGCCACAAGTCATGGCAATAAAAAATTTAGCAAAAGGTGAACAAGGAATGATAAAAGAGCAACACTGAGCTCCATTGAAGACTCTATAATATGCATATTGCCAAAAGAAGTTTGATTTTGACAAAAAAAGAATAAAAAGGAAGAAAATGTGAAAGGCCCATTTCTTTTGGAGCCTGAGCTCTGCCTCTCCTTACAGAGGGCTATGATAGCTGGGGACTGTTTGCCCATGAATGCACACATACTCAATTTGCATTCCTTAAGCCCTTCAAAATGTTGATCTAATCTGGGTAAATGCTGCCACTTTTTCCTTTGTTGGAAGCACAGATCTTGCAATCCCCACAATGTTCTAATCCTGCCCAGAAATTATACTTTTAAAGTAGACACAAGGTAATAAAATATCTGTACCCATTCATGTCTCTGCCCTACAGAGTGATTTTATTTATTTTACTTCAAGAAATAGCGGAAGTTACATGGAAAATACAGAAGTAAGGCAATGTAAACAGCCCCAGTTCATATTCCCTGTATTTCTCTACTGAAGTGCATGAGGCAGCTTTATTCCTTAATGTGGTGCATCTTTCTCATTAATAAAATATGAAAATGCATCTCTGCATTATTTAATATACTTTGTATATCCAGAAGACTAGAGAAAATGTGGGCCTGTTGCTGAATGAGGTGGGTGCCCTCTTGATGAAGGATACAGAGAAGGCGGAGTTACTGAATGACTTCTTTGTTTCAGTCCTTACTGCTAAGGCCAGTCCTCAGGAGACCCAGACCCTGGAGCTAAGAGAGAAGGTCTGGAGAAAGGAAGACTTTCCCTTGGTTGAGGAGGCTTGGGTGAGAGATCATTCAGGCAAACTGGACATCCACAAACCCACNAAGACTAGAGAAAATGTGGGCCTGTTGCTGAATGAGGTGGGTGCCCTCTTGATGAAGGATACAGAGAAGGCGGAGTTACTGAATGACTTCTTTGTTTCAGTCCTTACTGCTAAGGCCAGTCCTCAGGAGACCCAGACCCTGGAGCTAAGAGAGAAGGTCTGGAGAAAGGAAGACTTTCCCTTGGTTGAGGAGGCTTGGGTGAGAGATCATTCAGGCAAACTGGACATCCACAAACCCACGGGCCCTGATGGGATGCACCCATGAGTGCTGAGGGAGCTGGCAGATGTCATTGCTAGGCCACTCTCCATTATCTTTGAAAGGTTATGGAGAACAGGAGAAGTGCCTGACAACTAGAAGAAAGTCAGTATCACTCCAGTCTTCAAAAAGGGCAAGAAGGAGGACCCAGGAAACTAGAGGCCAGTCAGTCTCACCTCCATTCCTGGTAAAGTGATGGAACAACTCATTCTGGATGTCATCTCTAAGCATACGGAGGAAAAGAAGGTTATCAGAGTAGTTAGCATGGGTTCACCAAGGGGAAATCATACTTGACCAATCTGATAGCCTTCTATGATGGCATGACTAGTTGTGTGGATGAGGAGAGAGCAGTGGATGTGGTCTACCTTGATTTCATCAGGGCTTTTGACACTGTCTCCCACAGCATCCTCATAGGGAAGCTTGGGAAGTGTGGGTTAGATGAGTGGACAGTGAGGTGGGTTGAAAACTGGCTGAATGGCAGAGCTCAGAGGGCTATGATCAGTGTCGTGGAGTCCAGATGCAGGCCTGTAGCTAGTGGTGTCCCCCAGGGGTCAGTACTGGGTTCTGTCCAACATATTCATCAATGACCTGGATGAAGGGACAGAATGTACCACTGACAAGTTTGCTGATCATATCAAACTGGGAGGGGTGGCTGACACAGCAGAGGGTTGTGCTGCCATTCAGCGGGACCTGGACAGGCTGGAGAGTTGGGCAGAGAGGAACTGCAAGAAGTTCAACAAGGGCAAGTGGCAGAGTCCTGCACCTGGGGAGGAATAACCCCAGGCACCAGTACAGGTTATAGGTGTTGACCTGCTGAAAGGCAGCTTTGGAGAGAAGGACTTGGGAGTCCTGGTGGATGACAAGCTGATGATGAGCTAACAATGTACCCTTGTGTCCAAGAAGGCCAATGGTATCCTAGGGTGCATTAAAGAAGAGTGTGGCCAGCAGGTCGAGGGAGGTTCTCCTTTCCCTCTACTCTGCCCTGGTGAGGCCACATCTGGAGTACTGTGTTCGGTTCTGGGCTTCCAGTCCAAGAAAGACAAGGAACTACTGGAGCAAGTCCAGCGAAGGGCTATGAAGATGACGAGGGGACTGGAGCATCTCTCTTATGAGGAAAGGCTGAGAGACCTGGGTCTGTTTAGCCTGGAGAAGAGAAGCCTGAGAGGGGATCTTATCAATGCTTATCAATATCTATAGGGCTGGTGTCAGGAGGATGGGGCCAGACTCTTCTCAGTGGTGCCCAGTGACAGACCAAGGGGTAATGGACATAAACTGGAACACAGGAAGTTCCATGTGAACATGAGGAAACACTTCTTTACCTTGAGGGTGACAGAGCACTGGGACAGGCTGCCCAGAGGCTGTGGAGTCTCCTTCTCTGGAGACATTCAAAACCCACCTGGACACAATCCTGTGCCACCTGCTCTGGGTGAACCTGCTTTAGCAGAGAGGTTGGACTAAATGATCTCCAGAGGTCCCTTCCAACCCCTAACATTCTGTGATTCTGTGATTCTGTAAACTCCTGCACATGCTTTGCAAGGCTCTTCCATTCCTGTTCCCTCTGGAGCAGCATTCAGGTAACTCAGCCAAAAAGGTACCAAGAATCAGAGGCTGCAGTGCCATGGCAGCTTTATGGGAGGTATTAATTTTTGTCTACCTAGTCTGTAAGAACCTCCAGTGATGGATGGTGTGGCATGCCCAGGCAGCCTTCTCCCCTCCTCACACATCCGCATAACAAGTGTTTACTAATTTTGCTTTTACAATTCCCTGCAAACAGAGTTGCTTCTCTGTGGATGTAAAGAACATCTGAGCACTGTCCTTGTAGCGTACTGCCTAACACCTGCCCTCTAATCCAGTGCAAGAAAGTATGACAAATGTTTTGTGTTGCTCCTGATTTCTCTTCAGGACTTTTAGTCCTGAAGTTTTTTACTGATGTGACACACACAGCCCAAGATGAAAATTAGGCCTTTCCTCTTACACAATCACACACTCTCTGAAGTTCTGGCTCAGGAGGACACCTTCCACATCAGGCCCTGGAAACATTTATCCTGAGGTTAACCTTTTATACCTTGCAGCTTTTTGCTGGGCCTGTACAAGCCTTCTTGCTGCTTCCACAGATTGCTGCCCTCCTTTAATGTCACATTTTCTGCCCTGAGAAAATCCAGGCTGTGCTTTGTGTTGTTGCCAGCCGGCTCGCCCCAAATTTTGCTATGCTGTGGAAGAGCGGCTGAGCTGGTCCTCCAAGCGGCCATCCAAGACTCTTTCAGGAGGCTGCACAAAGAAAGCCCTGCAGGTGCTCACCTGCACCTACAGCCGCCTCGTTCCCCAAAGCAAGATAAAGCAAAGGCACCAATGAAAGGTGTCCTACCTGCAGGGAGGTATCAGCCCTGGGTTCTCCTGGAGCTCAGGACTGTTCCCATCTGTTTTCCTTTCACCAGACACCAATGTTGTCCTTGATTTTTACTACTTGCTTTGTTTGTTGTTGTTAAAGATGCTTTTTTATTCCCTATCCTCTTGCAGAGGTCTGTGCATTTGTATAAACCCAGAATTTTTGTCTGTGGGTGCAGAATTTAGCTTAATTGCCTAATTATGATGTCCATCCTTGATTTAAAGCTCCTATACAAATCACATGAAAAGTACATGCTGGAAATTTCCAAAGTCTGCAGAACTTACAGCTGACATAACTAAGCATAGTAGCACAAGTTATGGACTTTCAATCAAAATGAATGCGAATGTCAAAAAGCACACAGACCTTCCCCATGCAAAGATACACTGGTAATAAAGGTTTAGAGACAGTTAAGGTTAGTGGGGACAGACTCTCATACTTCTATGACACACGCTAATAAATAACTAACTTTATAATGACATTACTTTAAAATTATCTAACTGAATGCAGTTTGCTACTGTTATTTTTAAAAACAACATTTTAATTCCCCTCTTTTCTTTCAAGTTATGACCAGTTATTTACAGACCAAGCTCTGTTTCAGTTAATTGTTTTGTCGAGAAATACTAATTAGAGATCAGCAATTTCCACAGATGTTATTACCACAACAATTCTTAAGGAGAAGCCTAGAAATATGTTTCTTCTCTTTTCAGAGACACATACATCTATCTTTCAGAGTGACCTTCTCACAGAGTACATATTGACTCAGATATCCTTCGTTCCTCTATATTATTATTATTTCCAAATCACAGAAATGACATCAAAGAAATCAGAACGATCTGACTTTACCACCAAAATAAATTCTGATTTAATGTACTCTTTGCAATACTTCGGCACAATAGGATACACAGCAGAGTTAACAGTATACCTTGTTAATCGTGCCTTGTTAACTGAGGATGCATGGTATACTCCCATTTAAAATTTGAACTTCACAGCTCTTATGGGTTTAATTTGGACCCTTGGGGGTTACATATGCGCTGAAGATTGGACGCAGAACATCTGTTATTGTTAAAATTGGTTACACACACAATCATTGATCTTTAACACAGAAAATTAGCTTTTTCTGACTTAATTTCCAATTAAAAATTTTTTTGTTTCAAAAAAACCATTAGCCTACAGTTTAACTAAAATGTCCTGAAAATGACAGCTACTTGATTTTTGCTTTAAGGGCATGAGTCTGGAAGAAACAGAACTGTCTGTCAGCGGTTAAAAAAATAGCATGCCTAAGCACGTGGGAATTTGTCTGAAATCAGTAGTGCTGCTTACACCCACCAGGATAAGGATGTTTTTCAAATGCTTTTCTGGACTGGGACCTGAACCCAGTCAAATCAACCTATAAGACCTAGTTGTGAATGCAGACATGCATACAGATTTTAGGTTGGTTTGGTAAGAGAGACTGTTATTAAATTTGTTTGACAGATCCCTATTTAAGATGCAGATTTTTACACACCAGATGCCAGCTTGAAGCTGAATTTTTCAGGGGAAAAAAATCAAACAAAATTGATAGATCATTTCTGAGAAAACACATAATTTGATCTGATATAATTCTGAGTTTTTTAATTCGCAAATTTGATCTGTACCCCCTCAACTTTGCAGCTCCCTGGGTAGAATACAGAGGGAGATACCTTAGCCTCCTACTTGTGCCCTGGGTATATCATATGTGTGTTTGTGCCATAGGTTGAAACCATGTGTTGTTTTAAAATGTAAGTGTACTTTTAGTTATTAAATTCTAGGAGTAAAAATACTTTTTAGATTTCTGTATACAAATTTATCTCCAGAAAGGCATCTAAATATTCACCGTTATTTGTTAAGAACGAGCCAAAACTACCTCCTTTATATAACATTAATTCACTAAGCCTAAAAATGCCTGGTGTTGCCTGATGCAAGTAATAGAAACAAACCTATGAGATATGTTTTTTAATTAAAAGCCCATTTTGTGGTCTGGCAATGTGAAATAAATGGGTATCAGACTGTTAAGTCTGACAATACTGAACTGGCACTTTGTCTGTGGCACAGATTTCACACTTATCTGCATGCTTAAATGCTGTGCTGGACAGAAACGAAATGACAGTCAACCTTCCAAAACAAGCCCGCAGGGAACCTGGATGAATGCTTTGTATATCAGTGGGTTCACTCTAATAAGATGCTACATCAGAATAATGAAGAACTATGCCATTTGAATTCAACAGAAACAGACAGTAATTCTGTGGCAATTATTTCACACAAGTCAATGTTCTGGTATCTTAAAAAAACCCTGCAAAATGTAGCAAATTATGAGAAAGGCAAACTGCCTGCAGGTCAGCCTTACACAAGGGTCTGCCTAATTTGGCCAACTATCAATGAAAGAACTCTTTTTTTGATGCCAGACCTGCTCAAAACGGGTTTGTTACAGGCAGGGTTTGTTCCAATGAACTTGGGCTGCAGTGCAAACTTAAGTATGATGCCTTGAAAGGCAGGGGATGATTTTTCAGTCACAGCAATGGTGCTTTTGACTCAAGTAGGAGGAGTAGGAGCAGACCCTCTCTCAATGCCACTGTCAGGCTCTGACAGTATCTGCACACACTCGCTCAATACACAGGCTACTGCTGTGGCAACAGTAAATGCTTCACCTTGCCATGCATGAGAAGACGTATGGTAAGTGTGACATTGAGACCTCCTTCAGCCACTTTTGTGTCCTTCGTGTTCATCCTGGCTTTGTGTCTTCAATACTTGAAAGCAGCTTCGTTTTTCTTTTTTTTTTTCCTATTCACTTAATCAACCTACAAAGAGAGAGAGAGAGAAAGAGAAAGTACCAGTGAGTGGCTGAAGCTACTCCAAACTGAGAACACCATGTTGTACAACCCAATTAATATTCCTCCCTTTGATTAAACTACAGTTTAGTGCTGAAAAGGCTCCTTTGATTACTGTCCCTCCCCAACCAACCTTTTAGCCCTTCACCAGTTACAAGATAAACTCCCTTTTAAAACCTTGAAAATTCTCTTAACTTCCTGTATTTTGAAGCTGAAAGTACTGATTACAACAGAATGAAAAACAGTGTTTTCTTCTGAACAGCATATTCAACCTTTGTCAACCTTTGTGGTGTGTATACACTATATATATATGTATTTTTACATATGCCTGGTGCTGTTTTCATGTCTCTCCCTGTTAGCACATCTTTCTCTTTTTGCTCTTGCAGAAGAGATATTTTTGTTTGCCCTCCAGCTGGAGAGAAATTAATTGTGAGCCTAAACACTGATCCCTGCCAGCAACAGTGGATGACACATTATCAAAGACATCTGAGTAACTAAGAGCTACTTGCTGTTGCAAATCTGGGCACTGCCTGACTTCGTTTTTGTCTACCAGGCCCAGAGGTGGCTCAGTCCCTCGAAGGCCAAAGCTGAGCTTCATCCCTAAGTAGAAGGAAGATTTTTCCTGATTCCTAATAACAAAATGCAGATTTTCAGTTATTTACAACGCCATAAATATCCAAAAATGTTAATGAAAGCTGCAAGGGCTGGCTTTGAAGAGATAAACAAGATGCATTATGAGTTTATTAATGCAAAGACATCTATCAGTACAAACAAAAATGGGGCAGGAAGGAATATTACCAAGGGCAGGCAAATTCCACAGTAGAAAAGGCTTAGAGACTTCTTACTCAGTTTTGTACTTTTCAGATCTATCTTACAGAGCGTAAAACACTTAAACAGGCATCTTGCCTCTCAGGAACCATCCCTTATTAATGACAACATTATTAGCTTGGCATCTTGGAGCTTCCCAAAAATTTGGCTTGCTTGGGCGCTGGCTAATGAGCACCCCTAGGGACAACCATTTTGTGGCTCAGAGCATACAGCAGTGTCTCACCAGGATGGCAGGCTGTTGTCCCCTTGTGGAGACAGCTCAGGCATGGGACTAAACTACTGGGGGGACCTATGAGATCATTCCCCTAAAAACATGGGGGGCAGTATCATGCAGATTGTTTCATCAACTGATTAAGCTCCACCTTAAGAGCCACTAAGCACTGACATACTAGACCGAAGTAAAGCCCATCTTAGTTGAGTGTGCTACATGTGAGAGAAGTCAACAGCACTGCTTAAAGAAAGAGCACAAGAAACATATATGGAGTCATCCCTGACAGAGCTGCTGAGCTGCCAGCAATCACTTATTCAGGGTTTTCTCAGAGAATGCATTTAGACCAGCATTTTCACTAGCCATTGGTGGACCACTCTTCCATGAATATGTCTAATCCCTTCTTGAATCCATGTATTTGGTCTCCAAAAGTTCTGGTCTCACAGATCACTTATTAGTGTGGGAAAAAGTGTTCCACTTTATCTGCTGACTGTCATTTCCCCTTGTTACACATTCTGCTCCCTGTTTATTATCTGAAGACCATCCCAGAAAGTCACTCCTCTGGTGGCTGGTGCTTTTTGCTTCAGCCTGAGCCTGCAAGTGACCAAGCCACTCCTGATGTTTTTGCCACCGGGAAATACACTGGAAGATGCAGAGCTTTCTCCTAAGTGTCTGCAGGAGTCCTTAAGACTACAGAGAGCTTCTGTGCCTTCAGTGACTGCAAGAGGAAGGCGTGCTTGAGGAGAGGTGAAAAAAACGAGGGAGAGAGAGAAATTCCTCCTCCCTAAAAGCAAATTAGTCACTACTACAGAGCAGCTCCCGCCTACCTGCTCCATTGCCAAGGCTGATTTTCCCTAACCCAGCATGGAGTCAGTGTATTTCATATCATATGCTCTACCATTCAGACCACAGCCACTGAAATATATCTCATTTATTCCACATTTCTAGGCTTATCACTTGCATTACATATCACTTATCCAGATGGAGAAAAGGTGCCTGGGTGAGAAGGCTGAAAACAGAAGCAGACTGGCCGTGACTCTGATGCACCGTGTGTGCAAGAAGGTGAGAGGAAAATGTCCCAAGGCAGTGGGTAGGAATCGACAGAGAAAGGTTGTCAGACTGTATTCTGCTTCTTTAAGGTTAGATGAGAACTCACAGTAAAATCTGCAAGTGGGTGACCACAACAGTCCCTTCTGATAAGCGTAGAGGGAGCAGCAGAGGAGGAGCCTGTGGTTGTTCCCAGACTAAGGAAGGGAACGGTCCCATGGTGCTCACCTGCTCCTTGCTGCTTGCTGAGGCAAATGCCCTGGTTCTGACAGCCCAAGTGCTTTCTGCTCAGCTCTGTCAAACAAAAGGAAATCCAAAATGCCAAGCAGGAGCACTTTGGTACATAAATAGTAGAATACATCTCATCAGTCTGGACTCTACAGGAGCAATACTGGCCATCTGAGATCTCTAGAAACCCATGGTAGCTTAGGGCATGCTTGAAAGATTTCACATAATGGATATGTTTCAAGTAGAAGCAAGGTATTTAAGACCTTCTGTGGACCAACATTTAGTGATGAAGGTACAGCTATGTTTCTAATGAAATGTATTCCCATGTGGGAAAAATAATCCCAGACTAGATAAAGGTTTACAGTTGTCATGACCCCTTACTGCTGTGATGCTACAGTAGTATGTTCACTTTGGGAAAAAATTTGGAGGAAAGCCTCTTCCTAGACAACAAACCAAATCCCACCCAAGCATGACCTTTTCCAGATGAAACCTGAAAAAAAAATATCTGTATTTTTAGCTAACGCCTTTTGGGTTCTTTTTTAAAATCAGAGGTTAAAAATTAAATTCCACCACAAATATTGTTAAAAATATCACTGCCATATAATTTTTTTTAAGTATTTTGTCTTTGCCCCTCCTCCTAACAAGCTCAAACTCTGGCACCTGGTACTGAGAAGAGGAACAGATGTCTGGGGGAGGGCTGAGAGCCTGTGTGCCTGCAAGGAGTTAGGCAGCTGTGTCAGATACAAAGGGAATGAATTCAAAAAGACAACTTCACATTATAAGGAAGAATAAGTGAGACCTATACATACACTGAAGAGAGAAGAGTTTTTACTATTTCAGGTCATTTACAACTGCCCCAGTAGTCCTGAGAGTCCAAATATTCTGATAAAACTTCTACAGCTTTATAAAGTAAACCTACAGGACTGCTAATTACCTGAGTATTACAGTTTTACAGACAGACTAAAATAAAATGCATTGTTATATTTTATTATCTTTAACTAATTAAAGCATTTTTTTCTGCAACCATCATGGCAAACATGTGCTGGTCTAGATCTATGTGTGCATGGAGACGTCATATCATGGCACAAGGAAGTGAATGTTTCCTCTACAAAGCCTTCTACCAGCCAGCAATATATCCATATATTTATAAATCCACAGCTGTAATATGTGAGCACATCACGAATATTTAATCAGTAAAATAATCTCCCTCTCCTTCGCAAGACCAGCATTTTGAACAATTTACTATGTTCCTGACATATGCGTGCTTCTCTGTGTGGGCAAACAACAGCCTCCTTCTGACCTTGGGACTCTGGATCAGAAGAAGGTTGTAACGAGGTGGGTGTTGGTCTCTTTTCCCAAGTGACAAGCAATAGAACAAGAGGAAATGGCCTCAAGTTGTGCCAGGGGAGGTTTAGATTGGATATTAGGAAAAAATCCTTCACCAAAAGGGTTATCAAGCATTGGAACAGGCTGACTAGGGAAGCGGTGGAGTCACCATCCCTGGAGGTATTTAACAGATGTGTAGACGCGGAACTTAGGGACATGGTTTAGTGGTGGACTTGGCAGTGCTAGGTTAATGGTTGGACTTAATGATCTTAAAAGTATTTTCCAACCTAAATGATCTATGATTCCATGACCAGAATGCACAAAATCCAAGATCCAGGGCTCTGCAGCTCCAGGTAACAAGAAAAATAATCACGTCCAGGAAACAAAGGAAGACAGATCACATCAGAGAGATTTCAGCAAACAGTAGTTCATTACCTCCTGTAGGGCTGAGCATGAACTTTGAAGGACACTTCCACTCCTGTTTATCATGTAAAAAAGGGAAAATTTCTCTTTAGGTAGAAAAAGGCATTCAAATGCACTAACCCCACCCCCACAACCTTTTGAAAACCCCAACGAAATGGACACATAGTCTTATGCAAATGCCTTTTATCTGTAAGTATGTGTTTCTATACATTTACAGTATTATCTATCCCAATCTGGCATAAAATAGCATGTCCTATATACTCACTATTAATTACATAAGGACCATCAATTTTCTAACATGTCTTTTCAATAATTGTTGGAGGATTAAGCGACTAAAACAACAAGCAGCTACACACGACATACATGGAGGTTAGGAACCCACATGGCCAAGGGGTAATGTGAGAAGCCCAAAACATGCAAAGTCAACCTCTTGACCCCCTTTCTTCCTACCCCTCAAGCTTACTAATCCTCTCCCAAGAAATTAAGCAGACCATTGCAGAGAATATGGATGCACAGTGATGAAAAATATATATATATGCTTTAAATCTCTACGGTGACCACTTCAGGCATGCAGAGTAAGAAAGCCTTTGACTCTACAGCAGGCAGGGATGCCAAAGATAAATAAAATCAACATAGTACCAAGGTAGACATCAGGCACTTGATCTCTGAGTTTAAAGCCACAATAAATCATTTGACATCCATGACCCTGTCAAGAAAGCTACTCATCTGAAAGATCCAGAGGAATGAGAGTGAGAAGGGAGAGAAAGAGTGTGCGTGAGGTGAAATGGGATGGAGCTGCAGTCACAGAGGTGTGCTGGAATAAAAAGAGATGTAGAGAGGAGAGTAGAAAGTCAGGGAGAAAGAAAGAGGTGAAGTTTCAGATGGCTGATACAGAGAATAATGTGAGAAGAATCAATGTGGAAGTAAGAATCATCTAAAAAAGGAGGTTCAAGGAGGAAGCGTGCTCTGGTATGCAAAATCTTGATCATATGGTTGTTAAATCTGAACCTGTTAGGAAAGATGAAACTGGTCAGAGCACCCAGCACAGAATTCCCTGTGCTTGAGCCTCAAGAGGGACTCGTGAACCTAATTATGGTGCTTCATCACCATTCACAGAAAGATGTAATTATGAAGAAAGCAAGGAAGAATCTACAGATGAAATTCAAAAGAACAAATTCCAGTAGTTCCACTGGAAGAAAAAAATTTTTATAACAGAGAAAAAAGAATAAGGGAAATTACAGTTGACATTCAGTAGAAGCCATGTCTAATTTAAATGAGGACACTTAAACTCAGTCATCTAGTTCCCATGTATCTGTAGGTTTAGGAAAAAACCCCAAAACTTCAATAAGGAAAACATAGGAACACTCAGTCTCTCACAGTGACTCTGTCATTTCCATAATACATGGAAACATCCCAAAGGAGGGGTAGCTACGCAGATGATCAAGTGATAGGGATGGGCACAGAAAATGACAGGGTCTGAACAAGGAGACTAAGATATGATCAGAGTAACCTAAATATGAAGAAAGAGAAGTATCACGAGTTAAGAATTGGAAGTTGGACAGTAACACACTGATGTTATAAAGAAATAGTTCAGATTTAGCAAGAACTCTTAAAAAATATGTTATTACAAAAAAAAAAAAAAAGAAAAGAAAAGAAAAAAAGATAGTAAGAGTCAACAAATAAGAACGGAGAAAACTAAAACATGGGAAGCCATGAAAGGCTGTAGCTAATTCTTCTTAATCAGACACCTCTAGGTGGAGGGAGACCTCCCAGGAACTGGAAGAAGCCCACTGCAGGGATCATGATGAGAAGAAAGGACCTGTGATTTCAGCAGAGTATTGTTCCGTAGGGACAGATTTATGCTACTTACATGATTTCAGTCTTTCATTTAAACTGGAGGGAATATAGGAAAGGAGAAGGAGACTGAAAGAAACATAAGAAAATTACTACAGGACAAGAACTGATGACATTATCAATAGAAATTGACACATTCAGCCATATATGTAAGGTTTAAAATTAAAAAGAAGCTGCCTGCTGCAGAAAGATTCATTCTATTCAATGAAGAAATAACTACTCTGCTTTCAAGTTTTTTGATAAGCTAAGCACTTATTATCTATGGCTTTTCACTTGAAAGTAACATCTCTGGATGTCAAAGGACTAAACATTATACAGAAAAACATTGGCAGAAGTTAAAAAAAAAGCCCCCCACAACCCAAAGTGAAACCAAAAGCAAAACCAGCTCCAGTTGCACTGTTTTGTTTCAAGGAACTTCTTTTCAGAAATGGTGAAAAGTGGTAACAATCAGCAGCTATTTACAGTCTCAATAGAAGCAAAAGAAGATTGGACATTTGCTAAACATACGTTTCTTCAGTTTCTGTGTCAACTGAAGGATGAAGACATCTACTGTTACTAAACAGTATCATTGTGAGTGCTAAGAACAAAAAGCTCGCAGGTTGCCCACTGTAACATAACAGTAATAACAACAACAACTCTTCAAAGGATTTCTCTTCCAATAATAACTATTTGGAAAGGGAGAAATCACACTTTGTAGCATTCCAGTTTTATACAGAAGCCTCACCAGGAGAATCTGATTAATGAACAATAGCTAAGGAAGAGGGTGCAGTATTAACCTTTACCGGTTCCACCTCCCAAATTACTAGAGAGCACTGTACACAAAGGAATGAGATTATACATTTTATTCACAACTTTATCATTTATGTCCCAAAATAGATTTAATGTTAATCTCCAACTCTTTAATGAAGTGTACAAGATCTGCAGAACCTGGCTCCATTAAATCATCATATCATGGCTCATTTTAAGTAAGTTGATAGTTGGGATGGATCCAAAAATCTGGAACTGAGAAAATGAATTCTTTATGTTAGCAGAACAAAGCAGGTGTGTGTGTGTGTCAGTTGGTAAAATTCACTAAAAAGATAAAGTAAGATAAAGGAGCAGCTCAAGAACGAAATTTAAACAAAGAGGGAACAAGGTATCAGGAAATTCATAAATCACATCTCATCACAATGAGATCTAAGTAACAATTACCTGTTAGGAAAGTAAACTGAATAGGGGACACTGAAAGAGCAGCAATTGAGTGTACAAACATATGCAAAATATGTTTTACAAAGAAAATGGTAAAATATTAGCTCAAAAGTTAAGGAGGATTAAAGAGCAGCACATTATTCCACCAGTCAACAGCTACCAATGAAAGACAGTAACACACATTAGCAAGCCATGTGCTGCTTTTACTAATTATTGTAACAAGCCCTGTATTTCTGATATGCTAAACTCTGCAGTTACTACAGGTATCTGGAAGTAGCAGGTTTGCCAAAGACATGAAACTGATAAGGAAATAACAGACTGAAAAGATAACAGAACAGAACTTTTAACAGCAATAGCAAGTATAAAAACTGGCAAGACTCCAAGAATGCTGCCTTTTGAATGTAAGTTTATAAAGTATGTGAAGCACTACTGGTTTTTCCTTGAGGGATATCTTTAATGCTATTTTGTCAGAGGAAGAACCTATGCTATCGACAGAAGAAGCTGTTTTTATGTTCGCCCTAAAACAAGAAATGCCCTTACCCTATATGACTAACGTCTCATTTGCTGAAGATCACTAGATGTCAAATGATCTTTGAAGAGAACAGCATAAGATTAGAGACTTATTCTTTCTGTTCTCAATGATGGAAGTTTAGCTGTTGAAGTTGAGGTACATGAGCCCCATTCTTTAAATGGACCACTGGTCAAAAAGCATACGCTTCAGCCAGTGGCACTGCTTGTTTCCTTTTTGATTTATTAAAGGAAATGAACAGCAACATATTATTGACCCTTCTACTTCTAACATTTTCTGTAAAGCTTTTTGAGTAAACAATATGGTATTATGAATTTGTCACAGGAAGAAAACTCACAGGCACAATAAAGACTATTGTCTCATTGTTCACAAAACTATTTCCTAATGTCAACATTCAATGATGAATACTTAGCTAATATGAATTGATATAAAAATATTATGCTGTGTGTGAATAGACAGCTACACACTTTGCCAAAAGATAGAAATTTATCTCTTCAGAAAACATCACATGCCAAACAGGTAATAAATGCTATCAAATGCCTGGAAATCAAGTCTCAGGAAATCTAGAAAAGCTGTATAATGGCCTTCAGCAAATGCCAAACTGATCTGGGATCCTGAGCGAAGTAATTTCCAGGCTACTGAAAACACAGTATTCTTTTGCCAGTGATTATCTTCCATCCTTCTAAGTATTTTTTTTCCATTCTGTAATTATTCCAGTAAGAATTACCTTGGCAGGAATGCAGACAGCATCTTTACAATTTGCCAGGAAGTGTGCATGTCAATACTTTGTACAGATCCACTAGCCAACTAACTCTTCCGTGTATGCGAAAAAGCCAGACAGCTAGAAGCTCTTGTAGGTGGAAGCTGCCATATTAGACTAATGAAACATAAACCCCTATTCAAATAGGGAAGTTGTGGCAGCCCACTATAAATTATTCTGTACAAATATTCTCCAGGAGGATTCAAGATTGAGTTCAGGATGGACCAGAAGGTGATTTCTTTCCATTCCTGATGGCACACAATGCAATTAACCGTAAGCTTTATCACGGACCTGGCAGTTTGCAAGATTAGGGAAGACAATATATGCATATGGTAGATCAGCTATTTACCAAAGAATAATTTCTAATCATAGCTTTGAGCACAAACCCAGCTTTACTTGCTACCTTATCCTGTGGCTCCAAAATCCTCAAGTTAAGCATCGTGTTTCTCCAATCTTTGTTTGTTTTTATGTTGCTCCAATTTTAAATAAAAATTTTGCTTTACTTGCTTATACTCAACTGAAAACCAGACACTCCAACTAACTTGCATTAATAATTCTATATGGTCTGAGAGAATAAATCTAATAAAGAAATGTACATATAAGCCACAGTGAAGGCAGGGAAAAAAAATGAACAGGCCACCAACTGTAGCAGAGTGATCTCTCCAGCACAGAGATGCTTACAAGAATGGCCTACCAAATATGAACAGATTTTCAGTCCACACCTGTTCCTGGAAAAAACCCTAGGTTTTGATGACCTAAACATTCTAAGTGTTTGTTATATTTGTTAAATTTTCTCTGCCCCCTAGGGTCCAACACATGACTTTGTCATTTCATCAATTAAATATTTTTATTTTGAAATAATGCTTCAATTGTATGTTTACTTTAATTCAAAGTAAATAAAACCACTAAAAATATTCTGGGCCATGCAAGTTTTGCCAGTTGATTTAAAAATAAATGCACTTGCATCCAATGAAAGACAGACAAGCCTAAATAGGTGTTCTTTTTTCCATTTTTTTAAATCTCTGAGAGAACAAAGAAGTCATCCACATGGTCTATTTCCAAAATATTTTAAATGAGAAAGATTTGTATGCATATATAAAAATATATATTTTAATATAGTATGCAAATATGCATAGAATATGGTTAAATGCTGAAAAGTAAGAAAGGTGTATTTTTTACGTGACAGTTGTGGACAAATATTAAAAGATTATTGGAACATAATTTAATAAGCAAATATTAGGAATAGGACATTTTTGTCTGTAGCAAAAACAGTCTCACAGATGAAAAGAAGAATTATAATGTTCTCTGCCAGTATATACAAGAGTACAGATAGCTTCTTATTGATCAAAGGAAAAAATGCCCAAACCCAGTAGAATAGTCCAAGAAATATGTGAGCTTCTTTAATGGGAAACATTAACCCATCAATTATATTCCCACTGGGCACAGAATAAACAGACATTTAAATATATTTGTATTTTTATAATTCCATCAATCTCAAAATGACATCTGCCTTAGAATATACATTTGCCCAACCTATTTGTAAATTAAAGGTTTTATAGACATATCTGGTCTAATAAACGTGAGTCAGTTGTTTCACTCAATCCAGTATAAACATGATTGTTGGTTAGTGAAAAAAGGCTAATGATAATAATACATTTCACTTTATTAACAGAAAAATATTATATATTTATATAATTGAATCTCTGACACAAAGAAGCAAAAATATCACTTTTGTAATCACTTTAATTATGGTATTTACAAGGCTGTGATTTGAAAATCCATTCAAGCTCCCTAGGTGAATAAAATAAATACTCACTAAAAAAAAAAAAGGAAATTCCCACAGCATCTAAGGGAGGGAAGATGAGCTCCCATCCTTCTATTGCAAGAGGATTGGTACCAATCTCTGGAATGTGAGTCACAGGCTCCCTTATGGGACACCAGACTCATGCTCGCTTGAGGCAAGGATGGATTGAGACTTGTCTGAGAAAGAGAAACTGGTTCAACAGGAGCACAGCTGTAACAGCTGCAAATATGGCTGGGCACTGTGAAGACTTCCATCATTCACAGGGATAACAGGGAAAACAAAAAGCAGCATTGAAATGTCCTGCAAGGCCGCTGAAATTGTTGACTTTAAAAGTCATGCTCACCAAACAAATATTTAAGTTCTCAGTCACTGGTGGTTAATCAAAACATATACCTCTATAAGAATTTCACTGTGAAACTCAGGACCATGCAGTGGGTAAAAAAACCCAGTAAATTTCCAGAGCTTCATTAGAAATTAGATTTAACAAAAAAACCCAACTCAACAACCAAAAAATTCCAACAACTACCCCACAATAAATGACTCTTTTATGGGCAGTCAATACTTAGAGTAAAGAGCCAAACACATGCCAGGATTTAAGACACTTAAATCAATATTTTTGTCACCGATTTAAACCAGGAGAATCTTTAAAACTCAAAAGCAAGTCTAATTGATGAAGTATTCAAAAGTGAAGAAAAATCAAGTAGTTTATTAATTAATGACTTCAAAGTGCCAGCTGTAAAGTAAATCACTGTATCTCTCAGGCTGAATAATATCCTACAGAAGTGGCAGTGTCTCTGTTGTTTCCATGTAGAAAGGCTGCATAAAGCCTTATAAGAAATAACTTGCAGTCAGCCGAGATACTGGGAATGCTGGATCAGGTCAATCAACAAATCAATTGACAATCAGCAGAAAAAAAAATAATTGAAGAATTTTTATCTGCTCTTCTATAGACTCACTTTGTAATGGAAAAGCGACAGAGTTAAAGGAAATAGTGAGTTCCTTTTAATCTCCAGTTTCCAACCCTTTGTATTTTCTGTCTCTTTTCCATTTTTACAAGAGTCCTGGTATTATCTTTATTGAAGTTAGGGAGAGGAGGGAAGTTTTAGAGACTTTTTTTACTATTGATTATAGAATCATAGAATGGTTTGGGTTGGAAGGGATCTTAAATATCACCTAGTTCCAACCCTCCTGCCATGGGCAGGGACATCTCCCACTAGACCAGGTTGCTCAAAGCCCCATCCAACCTGGTCTTGAACACTGTCAGGGAGGGGGCAGCCATGGCTTCTCTGGACAACCTGGGACAGTGTCTTACCACCCTCACAGTCAAGAATTTCTTCCTAATGTCTAACCTAAATCTCTCTTCCAGTTTAAAGCCATTACCCCTTGTCCTGTCATTACATGCCCTTGTCAAAAGTCCCTCTCCAGCTTTCCTGTAGGTCCCCTTCAGGTACTGGAAGGCTGCTATAAGGTCTCCCCAGAGTCCTCTCTTCTCCAGGCTGAACAACCCCAACTCTCAGCCTGTATTCATAGGAGAGGTGCTCCAGCCCCCTCATCATCCTCGTGGCCCTCCTCTGGACTTGTTCCAACAGCTCCATGTCCTTCTTATGTTGGGGGCTCCAGAACTGGACACCGTACTCCAGGTGGGTTCTCATGAGAACAGAGCAGAGGGGACAGAATCACCTCCCTCAACCTGCTGGTCACGCTTCTTTTCATGCAGCCCAGCATACTGTTGGCTTTCTAGGCCACAAGGGCTCACTGCCAGCTCACATTTAGCTTTTTATCAACCAACACCTCCAAGTCCTTCTCCTCAGGGCTGTTGTCAATCCATTCTCTGCCCAGACTGTATTTATGCTTGGGATTGGCCCGACCCAATTAGTCAATAAGTAAGATAACTTGGTAAGAGAAAAAGGAGGTCATATAGTATTCAAAAAGATACAATACTTGTTTTCTTTTTTCCCCTCCAGTGCTCTGTATTGAAAACTGAAAAGCCCTGTTTCAGATTCTGCACTTTGCTATTGCACATGTAATAATAGGACACACTGGCCTTTGATACAATTCTCTTCGGGGAACAAAAGCTTCCTTTGGCATAACTACAGCCACTGCTTGTTGTAGGCTACACATGTCTTTCCAGTCAAGCATGATTAATAACTGTTAAAAAAAATGCTCATGACCCATGGCAAGTATTCTTTCAACTATAATACTAGTATTATGGGCTCTGAATCTCAGTAATTTTAAAATGTGCTTCTACAATAGAACTATAATTTAATTACTTTTTCTGCAGCCTGTTCCATTTTGTTTCATCACTTTGATTGCACCATGCACTTGGCAGCTTATGGAAGAATGCATCTGCCTCCAGGATTATTTCACTGGGCTCTTTCGACATCTGTTTCAGAAAATGACTTTATTTGCAGTGGCAGAAAGAATAATCAGAGACTTGTTTAATACAGATAAACTGGAAAAAAGAGAAACACAGAGACCGAGTGGGAAGCAGGGAAGAGATGGAGTGAAAAGAGAAAGCAAATCTACGCTGCGTGCTGCAGAAGACATCAAAATAACCTGACCTGTTCCTGTGCTTCTGAAAACGCTGTTATCTGATAGATGATATGATACACGAAAAGATGAATCACTAAGTCAGTTCCTTTTAATGATTGGGTGGAGTTTATAGATGCAATACATAGGACATTCTAGCTAAAGCTTCATGTTGTGCTTGGGCAGTTTAATACAATTTTCATGAACTACTTTTGCAACCTCATCCCTTAGGAATAACAAAGCAATCTGAAATGGTCTGTAGCAGTTGGCAAAAGTCCCCATAATAAACGAGCTAAACCCAGGCTCCAGCATGACCCGACATCATTCCAAACACAGCTACAGCCAACACCTGTTGCTGAGTGCCATAGCACGGACCACTGAGCACACAGTTCAGCAGTCACCCTGATGGATAACTTCCCACGTATTAGCAGATGTGAACTGGGTCACCTACGTATCAGGTGAGCAGGTGCAAGGCTTCTATAACATGTCTGTGCCTGTATCAGCTTGTATTTAATACCATGGAAATCACCATTGGTGACTGACTGATATTTATTTTTGTGTTATGGGTGAGTTTGTTAATCCACAAATGCACAAACCATCATAAGCATCTAAAGAAGTGCTCTCTAACAGATGACAGGTGTTGGTCAGGTTTTGTTTTCTTCTTTATTATTTTTGATTATTTTTTGTGGGGAGTGAACAGATATTTGTCAAGAAACATCCACTGCCTCGATAAGGAAGTGCTGCAGGAAGGCATCTCTGGCAACAGAAGAAGAGTAACAACTGAACAAACATGGCTTTAGGGACGAGGGTCACTAAAATTCAAAGCACCAGAGTGGGCAAGCCATAACAATAACAAGCAAAACGATAACAAGCAAAACAATCCCAAACATGCTCTCACTTTTGAGAGTTTAAAATCTTCCCTGTCTTGTTGCTCCTTACCTTTTGGAGTTTTTTTTCTGGTCTTCTGGGCAATATTGCTGTAGCAAATGTGTCACGAATAGTCACACTGAACAGATTATCCAGATGGTTTGGACACATATATTTTGCTAGGAATTACTTAAAGACAATCCAAAAGCAGGCCATACAGTTCTCAGAATAATAAATCAGAAAAATCATTGTCCCCAAAAATAATAGGTATCATGCAAACAATAAACGATGGACCTAAACACATGGTAATAGCCTGATTCACATAGTTGTGAAGCCTTAATTAACTGTCACAAGCATTTGGGTTTTCCTTTCCCATATGGCCAGACTGACTCTTGCCCCAGTCCAAAGCAGTCCCAGCTTCCTTCTGGGACTTCATCCATCCAGGGCATGTAACTCCTTGCACCCCCAAAGACACGCTTTTAAGAGGTGCCTGTGCACTATGTTGCTGTCCCTATGGGAAGGTCACAAAAAAGGAAAGACAAAAAAATTTCTCCTCTTCTGTATTTCACCACCTCACCTTTCCTCAGCAACATACAGCAGGTGAGCTGAGAATGTTGAAAAGCTCAAAGCTTCCACATTGCTGATCTACTTACAGGCAACATAAGACACAAAACTCCTCTGGCAACCTGCGTGTCTAGGAACTTGGCAAGCCTGACAGACTGCATTTGGAAGCCTGGTTATTTTCCTAAAAGACATAATCCCCAGAAGCAAATATCTCCAACTTTTGGAAGAAAACACAGAGCAAAACAAAACTACACAGCTAACAAAAAGGAAAAGAGTCATCAGTGTATTTCACTAAAGAACTATCTGAAACCCAGGAAGACAAGGTTCACTCCTCCCCTTCCTAACCAACACCCCAATATCTCATTGATGCCTGAAGAAGAGGTGAAGATTTGAAAGTTTATATTTGGCTAAAACAGGCGGGGAAGCTGTCCTGAAGAGAGATACATCTCAGCAGCAGGGCCTGTCTGTGAAAATTCTATTAACAGCGATTAGTAACAATGATTTTCATTTTTTCTTTATGTCTTCATCTTTTTTTTTTTTTTTTTAAAAAAAAAGATAAATTCCCTTCCTCCCCTCATTTTCCACCTCAGAAGTGTGGGCTGTAACACAGCAGTTGCACGGGGCAAATGGTCATGCAAGGAAATTACTCATTGCTTTTCTAGAGCTTCAAAGTGAACTGTACACAGCCTAAGACACGCAGAGGATTATTGCAATTTGACAAGGCTCTGTTGTCTTGCCAGTATTACCAAAGAACAAAAGCCATCATGCTTAATTAGGAATTCTCTCTAAAGAATTTATAAGAATTTCTTGCTCAACAGCCAAGGTGAACATAGGTTTGCCTCTGAAGTGCTAGCTAGGGACCACTGTTGGACAATGAGTAGATGTCTGTGCTATACTGCTGGTTAGATGTGGCTTGGCAGCACCTCTGTCCCCAGGATGTTTCACAAAATGTGTCCTTAAAGACAGGGTAAATGTTCAAAGATACAGATGTTCACCTTAGCTTAGTCACATGAACCTGGAATGAAACTTTCAGACTACTGGTAGCAACTGAAGAGAGAGAAGACAATGTAACCTCCCAAGCACTGATAATAAAAGCAGTTTGTAAGATCAGGGTCAAGCCAGAACAGAGTAGCAGCGGGTAAGTAGCTCTTTATTCAGGTTACTCATGAGAGCAACACAGTTGTAAGCTTGTTGCCAGTGCTGATGTCAGTCTATGTGCTGGTGCTACTACCTGCTCAGCTGTTCAGAGGTTGGGTACCTGCTTTGGTAAGCAACTGAGCCAGTGTTGCATGGAGTCTCCTGCCAGCCAGGTGTAGAGAGGAAAGGTTGAACGAGGGAAGAGTGGGAACTGCACCCTGGAACCAAGAGAGCAGTTATGTGGAGCTGACTCGTTTTCCTACCAGAGATGAGAGGAGAAGCCAAAGGAGAAAGGATGAAAAGGTGGCACTGAGTCAGGGAAGGCTACTTCTGCCATCACTACAGGAGGGACAGGTGGTGTCTGATTCTGCAAAAAGCAGAGGACACAGCAGCCAGCTAACCTGGCTGTATTTTTTTCTTCAAGGAAATGATAAAGGTAGCACTGAGAGGGACAGGGAAAGAGTCAGTGAAGATGGAGTAATTGACATGAGGGAAGAGGAAGCGCCAATTGGTGCTAAGAGTCTGGGATTGCATCAGCCAATATTAACAATGAATATTTTCAATGAAGCTGAAAAAGCATTATGGTGTGTGCTCCTGACACATCTTTTCTTAAATGAAGGCAAAAAATAGAGATGAAAATGACCCACATTAATGCTTTTCTGCTGAAAAAGATCTTCTGTGGCCCAATCTGACCCAGCAGTTGTGCAGCCTCCATCCTGATGGAGTCCTACATGCATAAAACTGCCTGTTATCCCCAATGCTCCCTCAGTGATCAGAGATAATATTCTGATCACATAAAATGCAGCAGCAACCACTGTTTTATCACAGAGTCGTTCCAGACACAAATGTCACATTATGTATTGTTCTTGGCAATGCAAATGTCAGTTTGTATCATTCATAGGCTACAGATGTGCCCCAGGTTACCCTGGGTCCCCTGTGGAGCTGCAGCATGAATTCTCAGCACCTCGCAGGATGAAAAACCTTTGCTGCAGTGATAGGCAAAAGGTACATCAGTCCTGCCTTTCTGGCATGGAGGTGAGCCAAATAAAATGTGAGGTCCATGCATTTCTGACCCCTAAAATACAAGATCAAACAAAAGCAGGGCAAGGCAGTTCTGTGGATATGTAAATTAATGATCCAGCTTCTCTGACCAGAGAGCACAGGTGAATGCGTAGTGGAAGGTTACAAACTGGACCTTTAAGGAGGGATGTCAGACATTTAAAAACCATGGAAAGGAGAACAGCACAACACTAGGTGAGTGACTTCTACAGGTAACCACTCCTTTACTGTTTCTATAGCAACCTGTTGATCTTTTAGCGATAGTGTGGCATGCAGTGATAGAACAAGGGGGAATGGGTTCAAACTAAAGGAAGGTAGATTTAGACTGGATATTAGGAAGAAGTTCTTTACTGTGCAAGTGGTAAGGCACTGGAACAGGTTACCCAGGGAGGTTGTTCAAGACCAGGCTGGATGGGGCTTTGAGCAACCTGGTCTAGTGGGAGGTGTCCCTGGCCATGGCAGGGGGGTTGGAACTGGATGATCTTTAAGGTTCCTTCCAATCCAAACCATTCTATGATTCTATGATTCTAAAAGGCTGCTTGTGGATATCTGTAGGATAAGAGGGTAAAGAAGAGGGCATCTTAGGGAAAGAATACATCATACATACATGGCATGTTAAATCTTCCCCTCTGTTTCCCTCAACTTTCCTGTGCTTTAAAAAGAAAAGGTTGTGAACCACTCTGAAGGATTTCCTGGGCTTTACCAAAAGCCTCCAAATGCTTATCATGACAGATTTGGTTAATGGCAAAATTGAGGAAAAAAGATGCAGATGGCCTGAAAATGTTGAACCTAATAATTATGTGGGGGTTTTGTTTTGTTTTGTTTTTTGTTTTGTTGTTGTTTGGTTTTGTTGTTTGTTTTGGTTTTTTTTTTTGTGTTAAACTCTGAGAAACATAAATTCAGTAGAAGTATTAGGACCTTGGAGAAGAATTACACAGGTAATTTGTTATTATAGCTAGCTGAATAAAACCTTCAAAAACCTTCAACAACACATCGTTGCCTCCCAGAGTATTTCTTCAAAGATGAAGTTTCAACTGCTACATAAAGCCTAAGGCATCATGTCCTATATGAGGTGCGTATGCGTTAACAGAGAGATATACATGATGATATCCTTAAGCCCTAGACAAACTAACAGTGCCTCTCCTCCCTCTGAGTCATGCTGCCTGCTTCCTCCCCTGCATCAGGTCTCTGACAGCTATTTCAAGAGTCCCAAACCCAAATATTCTTAATTTCTGGAAGCTATTTTGTTAAGAATTCCTAAATGAGAAACTAGTCTACAAGTCCTGTTTTTGTTACCCAAACATCTGTCAAGTAGCATTCATTCCCAGACATTTTTGCTATTAAAAAACTATGGAACCCAACTCTCCAGGGAGTGCAGATAACCAAGATAACCACATCACTGAACTATTACTGTATTCTAATAGTGCTTGAGAAAACCAGCAAAAATAATAGCAAAACAACAAAAGAGTCCTGAGTATGAAATGCAAAGATGACTAAATACTTAAGCAGTACTTTTCAGGTCAAGCAAGCACTTAATGCAAGTCATTCCTGTTCTATTCCATGATTCACAGAAGCTGATATAAAGGAATAGTTATAGCTACACGTTCTCTTCAACCCCCACCCCACAAAAGTTGCTGACATCTTTGCATTTCTGAAAATGACTGCTTTGCCATCCAGCTTTTAGAAATACATAATGCAAAACTCAGTTACCCTTACCTCCTCCTTACTGATAGACTATTAACACAACTTGGCTTGGCTTTACATGCAGATTAAAAATACCAACAGCTGCACTCTTTCATAAAACGAGATACAGAGTTATTAATTTTGCCACCAAAGTCATCAGACCAGAGTTTCTTACTTGTGGCCATGAAATTCCTTTCAGATGAGATAGTAAAGGAAAAAAAAAAAAAGAAATTAAGAATCCATGGAGGGGGAGGATAAAATGCCTCATATATTTTAGCAAAACATAGGCTTGCAACCCTAAGGCATGTAGGTTTGGCAGGAAGCAACTTTGTACCTAGCCTATTACAAAAGGCATCTTGTTGGTGTCTCCCACAAACGCATAAGTAACTGACAGGCTACTTGAAAAACTTTCACGAAAACAGGGGTTTTTTATGGAAAACTAAGTTATTCTGTTGTTTTTATTTTTAATTTTAAACAGTCATATTTTTTGCATGAAGGACATTTAAAATTCTGCTTTCCAATTTTAATCAGAAAATTTTGTGTTTGCAGCACATATTAGAACAACAATGGCTCTTCACAGGGAGACATGTTTGCTGGATGAACTGGCAGCTAGCTGCTAGAGCACCAAAGTGTGAACCCACTGGCCAGGCTCTCTCTTCCTTTCCCCTTTTCAGATCTTGCCCAATGTAGCTGCAGTCTGAGCTTTGAGAGAAAACTCCCTTTCCTCATCCTGTTCTCCCTTGCTCGAATGCGACCGGACTTCTCTGGACTGTGACCAGGAATGAGGACTTCTGTCTGTGTGGAAGAGGGACACTCTGCTGTCCCCTGTCTGCCCACTTCACAGAGGAGCAGCTCAGAATAAGCAAAAAACACAAGCATGGAGGGATGGCTGGAGTAAAAATGCTAGCAATGACACAAGATAGGCGTGAAGCCCGACACTGATAGCACACACACTACAGAAAATGGCAGTTACCCTGAAGTCCAGGTTCAGATCAGAGGAAATCCCCACGCCCACAATTTTTTATTGGGTAGGCACCTCTGGTGGGTGCAGCCAGAATATACAGAAACTGAGCCCAAGGCCTCAGGTGCAGTTGAAGCCATCTGAATCCAACCACCTATGCCATTTCCTACACCACAGCTGTCTCCCAGGTCTTGCAGGAATTCTGGCCAAGAACAGCCTTGCTATTTAGACCTATATATCCTTTGGCTGCAACCTCAAGACACACAAACTCACAGTCCTTATTGTCAAAAATGGCTCTGCAAATTCTGCAGACATTTGAGACAGTAATATCCCAGGGACTATCTGTGGACATATTTTGCTCAGAGCAAGAGGGGAAAAAGCCCTCCCTGCACACTGCAGGTAGTTAATAATGGTAACAGCTAAGCAGCACCAAAGCAAATGGAAACAATATCTAATTCTATATGTCGGTTTAATTATAAGAGCATTAGTCTGCACAACAGGCTTTCTAGTAAGGGCTAACTAGATCTACACTACAAGTTTCTGCCAGCATGGACTGTCAAAGGACAAGATGCAATTTCTGGGTGCTAAAGCTTTGCTGATTCAACCTTCTGGGTCAATATATGGCCAAAACCATGTAGCTACCAGAAGCAGCTTACTGTGCTTGGAGATTGTGTACAAATTATATAATGTGTTCACTTGCTAGTCCAAGCTGTAAATGCACAAGGGGTGCACTGGTGGTACGTTACTGTGGGTTTACAAAGCCATGCTAGTGTTTACATCAACTGAGCACAAGCCCTTGATTTCACTGGGACTGCTTCAGCGATTGAAGGCACACAGGACTGGGCCTTACCCTTGTGCCAATAACATTACCTTGAACTCTGCAACGTGAACAGCCGCTTACATCTTTGGTAGATTAAAAGCGTTGGCTTCATTCGAGTTTGCTTTTCAAACAAATTTAATTTGGAGGATTTTGTGTTCCTTTTGTTCCTGGTATGCAAAAAGCTAATCCACTTATTTTGGTACATGTCCCTGCTTTAAGATGTTTTATGACTGCACACTTTTTGTGATAGAGTTACAATTTATCATATACTGGCACTGAAGGAGATTAAATCCAAAATCTTGCAATACTGTGGCAGTCCAGCATCACTATGAACACGGGAGTTAGTTCAACCACTGCTTGGCAACAGTTTGATAAATACAATGTTTTTATCCTGCTGGTAAATTGCCTGTAAAGAAAACAAAGTTTTTATAAGTGGGTTTGCCATTCTCAGGTGTACTGTATCTGGTTACAGGTTTATCTTGAACTGTTCACAGTGAATAACAAATTGACTGGACAACATAAGGCATTTTGTATTCAAGGACAGTTGTGTGTGCAACAAACTTGATTTATTCTATCTTAGAGCAATCTGGCTCAAATTAATATCACAAAATAATAGTACTTAATATAATACAACCTGGTTCAGAAGTACCTTCAAAAGGTACTGATAAATCCACATAAAAACAGTTTCTAATTTAGCAGTTTGTTTAGAGGTTGTCAGTTTCTGACTCTGGTTTCACACAAACTAGCCTTTCTAAACACTGACACCTCTTTAAATGTATGAATGAATCTTAAATAAAATTCTCATGGACATGGAATAAAAAGTAATTTCAGATTACTAAAACATCCTCCCTCTATCTATGTATATATGTATTTAAGAATGGTAAGTGACCCTGAGTCAGCTGAGCTCAGACTCCCAAGCTCCTGGCATCACAGCAGACAAGTCCACGTGCACATTGCACATCCTTATCTCCAGCATACATGCTATTATTACTTTCACACCCTTAGCAGCCCCCTAGGTAACCTGACAGATAATGAGGAATATTTCATTAGAACAAGTTGAAACTGCTTTGTTTCCATAAAATCTTTGGGTAGTGGCCAGTAATGCTATTTCTGACAATTCTCCTTTTTCTTCCTTTTGTTAGGAAACTCCCAAGAAGGTGCTGCCACATCAGAACAGTGGCACCGCACACCCCCACCCTGTAAAAATGAAAGCAGAGTCACAGAAACATTTTATGTAATGACAAATGCAGTTTAAGAAGTCTCCATCCCTTTTTCTTTATATTTGTTTCTTCCCTGCAGTACTCTATCCCCTAAGTTAACCACAAACTGAACAAAACTGTATTGAAGTGATTTGACCTCAAAACCAAACCAAATTAAAAAAAAAAAACAAAACGCAAAATATGGGTCTGGTTTACAGCACAACCCTGCAAATAAACATCTGGCACAACACTGAAGTGAGTGAACAACAGTGCAAGAATGGTGACTTTGCTTTTTTTCAAAGTGGCTTTGCTGACTGAGAAAACGTTTGTGTGAACCATACCTGGATGGTACGGAAGAATCAGATGTTACATTTTTTTCCCTAGCAGTTTTGCCTATGTATAGTTGGCCAGGGTTAAAATTTTCTGCTGTTTCTCAGGGACCACGAGACAACTTGGTAGCTGACTGTAATTCCTTGCTATTTCTCAATCATACTGTCTCATTTCCAGGAAAGGACGTGTTCATGGAGCTGAATTTCTCAGCAATGTGCAATGTAACTGCCTTTGTCTTAGCAAAACCAGAGGAGTGATCACTTCTTACTATTGCTGCCTTCATCATTCTCAGAGTTGAAGTGTTAGTAGTTAACCAAACTGGAAAGATGTGTCAAATTTGGAGGTTAAATTAACCTGCAAATTTTCTTCAACAATTTACACATCAAATCACAGGTGTGACCTTTTTCTTTGGAAAAGAGCAGCATACATGCTTTCCAGTTAGCTGTGACAACTAAATACACAATACAGACTGAAAAGTCTAAAAAAAAAGGTATTTATTTTTCTTTCTTATATATTAATTATAACTTTTTAAGAAAATGAAAACTTTGCTGTAAAGACATTTTGATCACAGAATGAAATGTTATTTCCCATTTCCAGAATGTTTTGAGAACACTAGAGAGAAGATGATGTGTAAGCCTTACTGTTAAAATTACCACCTCCTCATCCTTAGAGAAACAGTACACAAAATGCTTATGGTGAATTTTAATAAAACAGAAATGCAGATACTATTTCTCAATGACAATCTATCTTTTTTCCCCCATTCTAGAAAAGTACTTGAGCCCAGATGTTATCAGGTGAAATTCAGCAGCAGATGTCCTGTCAAAGGCATGCCAAGCAAGCTGAGTTTATTTCAGTGATCTGCTGGCACTCCAGTGTAAATGGCTCAGTGTTATTAACTGAATTCTCCCTGCTCACCTGAAGTGGACTTAAACTAATTCTTGTCTTGCAGGAAGAACCACACAAGAGTAATCTAATTAGTTTAGAAGCTGCTGGAATGATTAAAGAAGATGCTTACACTGGAATGTATGGCAAGAAACAATAACTAGTACCAGTAGGTTTCTTGCTTTTCCCCTCAAAGACCTACAAGCAAACTTTATCATCCCATTTCTATGCCAGTGTCCTGGCACATCTTTGTACAACCATCTTATTCCAACAATTTTGCTAATGTGACTTTTGGAGATGGAAACCAAGACTTTTGGTCTTGAAACTAAGACCTGAGCTGAGAATGTCAAACTCTGAAGTGGCACTTCTTCCTAACTCTACCCACAATTACAAGAACTTCCACCAAGCCCCAACAGACAGATCTAAGCTTCAAAACGGGGCCTTACCTTTCTTTTATTTTTCCGCCTCCATTAAAAAATACAATTCCCTATATATTTTAATAATCTGCAGCATCTTACCCAACTAAAATAAGGCTCTGCAAAATATCCGCAGTCCCTCATTAAGCCTCTCTAGATGAGGAAAGGATTGTTGCTTCTGGTTAGCTGGAGAGCATAGCGACCACAAAATCACAAAGATTTAAACAGCTAAGGATTGTATGTTCCTAACATCTCTCCAGATGTTCTGCTGTCCTTAGTAACTCACTGCTTCAAGTTCATTACCTACATCCTGCTCACTAAAGCAAAACCTGCACTGACACTTGTGCCTGGCCCCTGGCTCCAGACTTTCCTTTGCTGTCCTCTGCAGGCCTGGTAGCCTGGTGGCCTCCTGCCAACACCATCTTTGGACCAACGCAAATTTTTCCGAGTCTTCAAACCTGGACAGACATCTCCATTCTCTATATAAGAAGCCACAGAGAATGACCACTTCTCACTCTAGGCTAGCACCCTCCAAATTTGGGATGACAACACATCAGACAGGCTGTCTCACAGCTGGGCTCCCCTGCTGCCATTGCAGCTGCCCACACTGTGTTGGGAACCTTGGGGAGCAGATCAGACTGGCTTCCTCACAGCCAGCAGCCAAGAGGAAACGATAAGCCTGGATGGACTCGTCCCTTCCCACACTGCCCAGAGCCAGTTCCTAATCCTAATGCTTTCCTCCTCTCTGCCACCCTGGGGCAGTGCCAGCAGTGAAGTCTCCTGCCTCAAGCTCATCTGATTTCAACACAAGACCGTCATTTCCTTTCCTGAAGTCATCTTCCTTCTTCATCACACAATTGTCAATTCCTAGATTTACTTCTTCGACAACATCCTCATTCATTACACCAAACTGACTCATGCCCAAAGGGAATGCTGCTCCTCTGGAAAAATGGCTGCAATGATGTCATTCATGACCATAACACATTATGTATGTATAGGAAGGCCAAACTGAAGGCACGGTAGAAACCACACATCTGGCTTTCCCTAACTTTCAAGAGCTTGTTTCTGCCACTTTAAAGTTCTTTTCATGTCGTTCTTCAGTGCAATGCCACATACTCTTTGTTAAGCACTGACAGTGGGCTTAGTGCCACAGTGGAAACAGATATAAAGAGAGTCTCTGTCTTGAGGAATACCCTTTCAAGCAAAAAAGATATGTAAAGAAAAGAGCCTGAACCCCTTTGGCCTCACAGAACTTCATGGTCTTCATCTCCTACCGCCAGCAAAGCAAAACCTACAGGCATCACAGCCCTGTACCACTACTAGAGAACATACAGGAATTCCTTCAGATAGATATAAACCTAAATACCCCCTTAGTCTATATTGTTACCAGTCTACAGTGTGGCAGCATTTGCAGCACAGATATTAAATCCCTGGTGTCCAACCAACCTTCATTCATAAACACAGCCTGGAGTTGGGTTTTTTTGAACAAACAACTTGCGCTTTGAGCCTCCTCAGTATGGAGGCTATGCTTTAACAACTACTTCATTAAGCTTCATTGCCCTAATCTATATCACATCCACTTCGGTTCTGCTTCACAATTACACACATAATGCAAAAGTCATCAAACCCCGTGATTTTTTTAAATGGGAGTCAGAGCTGTACTGCATGCAAGCAACCGATACTAAGAAAAAGCGGCACTACCTTTGGTTCTGCCCTCTCCTTCCTTGCAAGTCACAGTCCTCTCTCTCTGCTATGCTCAGCCTGTTTCCATTTCTAAAAAGTGCAATTTTAATATACTTAGAATTTTAGGCATTCCAACAATTCATAGATACGTTTGAGCTTCTGAGTATAAAGGGTCACTGTATGCTAAATTAAAAAGGAATGAATAATCATTTATTTTAAACAACAACTCTTTTGTTCCCTGAAGTTATTGCTATGCACATTGATGTGGGAATATAACTTGATCACAGGAAACAAGAAAGCTTTGTAGTTTGCTTTCTTTTGGCTTACAAACACAGCCCTGTTCACAGTGGTCACAAAGACATCACTTGATTTTTCACCAGTATTAGTAATGAAACAATCTTTTCTTGCTAAAGTTTAGTGCTGCACGACTAATACACAACTGTAATATGAAAGACCTGTCTTTATGGCTTTTTGGGCTGGAAAGTCTGCTTTTTGCAGTGTTTTTTAGTGTTTCAGGCACTGAATGGCACCAGTGATGGGCAATGGGTGACAGTTTACAGTCAGTCCAGTCGTGCTTCTTCACAGCCAGTTCACACAGTGCAAGCCAGATCCCCAACCTGCTCACATTGTCCCCTGCAGCCTTTTGCTTTCCATTTTGGACATGCCGTGAGGTTCTCCATAACACAAGGCAAGGCTGCCCCAGTGAAACAACCTTCTCAGGGCAGATTTGTGCCAGGAGTGTTAAAGTTGCAGGCAGAGAAGACCTACACAAATCCTGGAAGCCATCGGTCTGTTGCTGCTGTGCAGTTGTCAGCGTGGACAGGCAGTCAAAGGAGCCCTCTGGCCTCAGATCAGACCTGGAACAGCTCTGAGCATTTCAACAGCAAAGGGTGTTTTCATAGTAGGTTGAAGTGCTCGCTTGCACAAGGGCCTTTAGCTAAGGAAAATTAGTTTACAAAGCATATTTCATCTAAGAATAAATGAAACAGAACCATGGATACGTGAAATTACTTCGGAAGCTGAGGCAAAAATCCCCCCAAACATTTCTTGCTGTTCAGTGGGTTGTCAGTAAGACACTGAAAGCCTCGGAACAATAGTCTCCTTTCCTTGTCCACAACAAACTGCATCTTCACTAACCCTAACATCAGAGAAAATCAGCTGTCGCTGCCCTTCTCCAGCTACAGCTGAATCACACTTGGCTCTGCAAGCAAGGCAAGGATGGGAACTTGAGGCTGAAGATGCAGGAAATCTTCCTCGATCCCCTTTCCATAGAAAGAGCTCTGCTGAGTGTTTTTCTTTAAGACTGACAGGATATGAATGTATTGTCTGGTTCTCTGCTGGAAGATGAGTATATATGATGTGAGGCACCAAGTGGCTTAGCAATTCCGGAGTAACAAAGCAATGCAAACCATTCTGTAAAGCAGCACATAAGGAGACAGTCTTTTTGCCACTGCACAATACCAATGACAATTTGGACACAGCACTGTTCATCTGTCACTGATGTATAATTTGCTTGATGTTGTCATGCTGAGTTGTCATAGAATCACAGAATTGTTTTGGTTAGAAAATACCTTTAGGATTATCAATTCTGACATTAACCTAACTCTACCAAGTTCATTGCTAAACCATGTCCCTAAGGACCACATCTACACGTCTTTTAAACAAATCCAGAGATGGTGAATCAACCACCTCCCTGGGCTGCCTGTTCCAGTACTTGACAACCCTTTCAGTGAAGAAGTTACTTCTAATATTCAATCTAAATCTCTCTGGGCTAAACTTGAGGTCATTTACTCTTGTCCTATCACTTGTTACTTGGGAGAAGAGATTGAACCCCCACTTCACTACAACCTTTCAGGTAGTTGTAGAGAGCAGTAAGGTCTCCCCTCAGCCTCCTCTCCTCCAGGCTAAATAACCCCAGTTCCCTCAGAAACTAAGACCTGTTCTCTAGACCCTTCACCAGCTTTGTTGCCCTTCTTTGGACCCACTCCAGCACCTCAATGTCCTTCTTGTAGTGAGGGACCCAGAATTGAACTCAGTACTCAAGGTACAACCTCACCAGTGCCGAAAACAGTGGGACAATCACTTCCCTCGTCCTACTGGCCACACTATTTCTGATACAAGCCAGGACGCTGTTGGCCTCCTCAGCCACCTGGGCACACCATTGGCTCATATTCAGCTGACTGTGGACCAACACTCCTAGGTCCTTTTCCTCCGGGTAGCTTTCCAGCCACTCTTCCCCAAGCCTGTAGTGTTGCATGGGGTTGTTGTGACCTAAGTGCAAGACCTGGCACTTTGCCTTGTTGAAACTCATGCAATTGGCCTCAGCCCATCAATCCAGCCTGTCCAGATCCCTCTGTAGAGCAGATCAACTCCAGCAGATCAACACTCACACCCAACTTGGTGTCATCTACAAACTTACTGAGGGTGCACTCAATTCCCTCGTCCAGACCACTGATAAAAGATATTAAACAGGACTGGCCCCAGTACTGAGCCCTGGGGAACACCACTTGTGACTGGCCACCAACTGGATTTAACTCTATTCACCACCACTCTTTGGGCCCGGCCATCCAGCCAGGGTTTGACCCAGCAAAGCGTACACCCATCCAAGTCATGAACAGCCAGCTTCTCCAGGAGAATGCTGTGGGAAATGGTGTCAAAGACGTTACTAAAGTCCAGGTAAACAACATCAACAGCCTTTCCATGAAGCAGCCTTTTCATGGAAGGAGATCAGGTTAGTCAAGCAGGACCCGCCTTTCATGAACCCATGCTGACTGGGCCTGATCACCTGGTTGTACTGCATGTGCTGCATAATGGCACTCAAGATGATCTGCTCCATAACCTTCCCCAGCACCAAGGACAGACTGACATGTCTGTAGTTCCCCAGATCCTTCTTCCAGCCTTTCTTGTAGATGGGTGTCACATGTGCTAACCTCCAGTCAACACGGACCTCCCCGGTTAACCAGGACTGTTGGCGAATGATGGAAAGTGACTTGGTGAGCACTTCCTCCAGCTCCCTCAGTATCCTTGGGTGTATGCCATCCAGCCTCATAGACTTGTGTATGTTTAACTGGTGCAGCAGGTCACTAACCATCTCCTCTGGATTATGAAGGCTTCATTCTGCTCCCCATCCCTATCTTCCAGCTCAGGGGGCTGAATACCCATCGAACAACTGGTCCTACTACTGAAGGCTGAAGTAAAGAAGGTATTTAGTACCTCAGCCTTTTCCTTGTCCACTATGTTTCCCAACGTATCCAGTAGTGAATAGAGATTCTCCTTAGTCTTCCTTTTGTTGTTATTATACTTGCAGAAGCATTTCTTGTTGCCTTTAACAGCTGAACCCAGATTCATTTCTGGTTGGGTTTTTTTCTCCTCGCATAGCCTCATGACATCTTTGTAGTCCTCCAGAGTGGTGTGCCCCTTCTTTCAAAGGCTATAAACTCTGCTTTTTTCCCCTGAGTTGCAACCAGATGTCTCTATCATATGGTCTTACACTGAAAGCAACTTCATTTAGCAGTTACTCTCATCTGACAAGGGGAAACTGTAATATTGCATTTTACATGAAAGAAAACAGGGTGTCAGTTAGAGAATCGCAATGGACTGCCTACCTTAAAGACTTTTCTAATAACGTTGGGTAGATGTGCTTTTCTGGCATTGCTAATACCAATTTTTAGTGAATGAATGTGTTTAGTGATGTCCGTAACAGGAGCTGTCAGAATGCACCTAATTTGTTCAAAACAATTCTGCAAAAGCATTCGAAGAGGCAGACGACCATGACCTTTGTTGGTTCAGTGGCAAAATTGCATCCACTCACTTCAACCTGAAGCACACTTACAAAAGTGTCATGGATACCACGTTCAGTGAGTGTTCACACAGGGGTTTGCTTAGGCAGTGGGATTAGTGCACGACAAGAGAGAACACTCTGTTGCATTAACATGATGCCTTTACCCTAGGGAGACTCTCTTCTTATTTCCTCTACAAAGAAAATCTAGCTGTCAAGAGTCAGTCTGAACTCAGACGAAAATGTTGGTAATATTTCAACAACATAAAACTGCCTTGCTCATTGTTGAGCTTTGCCATAACTAGAAGTAATCTCGCCATAATACAAGTACTTACTTATAACAGACAGAAGCTTGACTTAAAATCAACACTTCATGATTTTCTGCCCTCCACCCTAATGTATGGGGACTAGAATAATGTATAAAGTCAAAGTCTCGGGATGTTAAAAAAAACACCAACAACAGAGCTCTTGCTTGCCTGTTTTTGGCTCTTTGGTTTGGTTCTGCTCTGTTAAGCTAGGATGAAATCACAGCAAACACTACACTAACTCTTCTGTTAATTAACAACCTGCTTTGCAACTGCACTTTTCATTCCCACAAAAAGTGCTGCATTTTCACAAAGTATCACTTGTAGTAAGGCATTCAAACATGCTAATCTCAGCTTTGCCTCCCAGCGAGATGTATGGGCTTGCTTTGCATTAGTTAAAGGCTTCTGAGTTGATTTCCTTTTATTACTGTTATTATAACTATTTGAAAAAAAACGCAAACTTGTTTTATTTTTGCAAACTTGCACAAATCCAGCTCAAGACCAGATAAAATGACACTCTTTTTGCTTTACAAAGTTACACATAACCCAGTTAGGTTTACAACAGTGTCATAGAAATGGAGATAGGAGGGGGCGGGAAGAAAAATTCTTCAGACTTCTCTGTTTTTTTCCACATAGGCTACTCTGCACTGGCTGTGATGGGAATGGGACAGAGAAATGACTGCAGACTGTGAAAAACAGATGTGACTGTAAATTGCAACATATGCAAATTGTTCAGCATCGCTTCCTATAAACACTGCATATTCAGGTTTTGTTATATTCTTCACCTGTATCATTATTGAGTATTTCATGCTTTATTCCTCTGCTTTATTTTTATCCAGTTGCTGGGTAGTAACAACAAAGATTGAAAAGTTTAGTCACAAGATTACAGGATCCAGCACTTGGTTTGGTATTGCAAATCCTGTTGACTGCAAACACTGACGTATGTGTCTAAAGAATCTGGGTCAAAAAAGCACAACAGAGGATGTTACCTGTCTTTGTACTGAATAGCAGGCAGCTGGGAAATGATCAAGCTTTAGCACAAAAACAGTAGGAAACTGCTTCAATAAGATGATTTGTTTTTTATAGGGGCATTTTAAATGTTCAGCCAAAGTAAGAAAAGTTGGCATTTCCTGTTGAATTAATGCTTCACTTTCCAATAGATCTAGGCATCTGTGGCTCTTATTTCTGTAACCATGCAGCAGTGAAATTCATCTTGCTGGGAATGGCAGTGCTGATTGTATTGCTAAACAAATTAGCAGGGAACTGGACCTGTAGGTCTGGGAAGAGGCACTCTTCAGAATAGTTGTCCACTGCCAGATAGGGAAAGAGAGAGAAGAGGTGCCTTGGGGAATGCATTATTAGGAAATTGCCTGGGAAAAGAAGCCCCAGGGATCTTGCTCTATTTTGAAAGCAGCTGCTATACCAATAACATATGATAATCCATCTGGAAGATTCTAGGGTAATGTTATAACTAGAATAAAATTGATGAAATTTTTGACCACATGCAAGTCATGGGAGATTGTACAGTATTAAGAAAAAGATAAAAACCAGGCCACTGCACGAAGAGAATGTCTGGAGAGCATGAAGAGTAAATTAAGGGGGCATGAAGAAATTAACACAATGGAGCCAGAGAGCCCCAGACCAATTTACAATGAGCCTTGATTCTCCAAAATAACAAATCAACATAGACGACATTTCCAGTCATCATCCAAACAAGACAGCACTTTCTGAGCCAGATCTTGAAAGGAGTAATTTGTTCCTTGAAACTGAGCATTAGGATGAGCCTTTTTTTTCAATGAAATGTGCAACTAATACATTTCTTCTTTAAAAAAACCCCAAACCACAACAAATAATTCATTAGACAAACATGTTTGATTACATAGATGCTACTTGTTGAAGATGTAGCCCTGTTTGAAAATGTCATGCAGCAAGACTTGAAGGCTCTTCAGAGGTCCATATGCACAGAGCATATGCACTGTTAGTCTTCTAGTTGTATCTTCTGTACACAAATTTGGTCAAACAAAGGTAGCAGACTTTTTTTTAAAATCCTTTTTCTGAAAACATAGATGTAAATCACACATAGAAAGCCTTTAGTAGCTCAGTCTTACTAGATGTTGTTTTCAGTGGGAGTAGTAAAAGTCTAGAGTAAAATAATTTAGCTTATTGGTATTACTGCAAAGGGAAAGGCAAGACAGATTAGGCTCCAATCCACAATGCTAAAAATAGTCACATATGTTTGCTGTAGGAATTTTAAAAAATAGAACCTTATTTTTTAAAAAAAAAGGAAATAAGTAAAAAGTTGATCCAAATGCATACTTCCCTGCAAAAGTTAAGTCCTGAAAACAAGAACTAAAAGCCCAGGACTCCTTTTATGCAAACCACCAGGAGCTTTGCCATGAGAATAAATGGCAACCACATCAATGGCAGTGGAAATGGTAGATAAATTAATTGACTACACACGCACCTTTATTAAAAAAAAACAACGGAATAAGATTAATTTGTTCCATTGTAGTTGTTAGGTGTTGAAGAGTCAATTAGTGAAATGAAAAATTGGGGTAAATTCATCACTATCGATTAAGATCTATTAAAGATAACATTGTCTCTTTGGTGTTCTTACAAATGTAAAGGCGTTTACCCTTAGGGTATTGCTATTCAGCTCCTGTATGTGAGCATCAGCCTGTTTCTTAAAGGTGCTCAATAACATACACACTTTAACGGGCGGTTTTCTTCATTCAAGGAGGAACTGCCAAGCAAAAAGACTACACCCCTACTGCTGCTGTAGGATGTATTGAAGAACTCAATAGTAGGACTGAGCATTTTTTGCTTATGTGTTGTGTGCTACAGTGTTTTGTCCCTTCTTCATGGAGGGGCTCTGGGCAATGTAGCATCTGGTTTTGTTAAAGTTTTATCATTTCCTTCTTTTGAAATGCACAAGCTGCTTTATCTTTAGCTTTGATAAGATTTTAAACTTGCACATTTTCAAGACCTGGATGTTTCCCAAACCTCCAAAAAAAACCAGGCAATAGGTTTTGGGAGCTTGCAGAAAGCCTGGGTGTCTGTTGGCTTCTGCTTCCACACACCTCGAAGAGGGGAAGCATAAACCCAGTGCTCAGTGAAAAACCCTGCTGTTGCACTTGAAGGCATATGCCCTGCCAGACTGGGGAGAGAGGGAAGGCCTGCGGCCACCCTGCAAACTCGGGGCACGCCTGGTCCCGATTCCACAAAGGGGTTGCACTGAGGGAAGTCAGCTCAGGGGCATGTGGGCAGGCCAGCCTAAAGCAGCACCCTGACCTGCTGCTGGGTTTGATACACTTCTGAAAGTCCCTAAAACTTTGGATTAGTTTGTTCATTTATTGTCCTCAAGAATCCTGCTCCTATTGCTTAACCTACAGTGACAGGCAGACTGTTCCCAATACAGGATTTAGGTAGATATAGGAGCAGAAAGCAAAGAACAAGAATCCATATTTTCCCTCAGGAAACCGGGACCTGTTACCAGTACTAGCAGTGACGCAGATGGAAATTTTATTGCATGGTTAAAATGTCTGAGATGAATGACAGGGCCCAGTTTCCCAAGAAGACACCCCACAAAATGAGTCAACTCCTTCACTGGGTACTTCTGTGTCCACATAAAGAAAACATTTGAACTAAGCTCTTCCTTGGAACACTCCAAGAAGGCTTCACATTGCACTGCATTTACACAGACTGCTAGCCCTGCTGGGCTGGGTGAAAGGTAAGAATAAATGCATCCTTTGCCTCTCTGTAATGAAATACGGAGCGGTAGTCACCCTGCAAAGAGCAGGCTCTGTCCTTTGTGAACATGGCAGAAAGGCTGTCCCAGGCATTATCATTATAGAAGACAGGTGAAAAAGACAGTTGTCAATCTCTCGTGCCTTGCTCTTGTATAAAATGCTCTATGTTAGAAAAAAATTGCACTACTAATGAAATCATATTGTTAAATGAAGCCATTTAATGCAGACAAGCATTAATAAAAATTAATTAATTTTTAAACACTGTCCATGTTAAAAATAGATGATCATTGAACCCTTTCTTTGTTGAGAAAACACAATTAATACAAGAGAGTACTCCCACTCCCATTATAGGCATCACCAAGCTTACATGGAGGAGGACAACTGATGCTGTGGAGAAAAGACATATTTCTCTAAATGCCACCTTGCTGTCCTTTCCCACCCCTGCCCACCAGCTTTGAAGCAGGCTACATACAGCTCTCCATTGATTCACTGGGCACAGTTTCAGCCATCTCAATGAATGAGTCTGAAGGTAGAAACAAAAGATTCATAACATTTTGTTCTACACACTGAACCTCAAAGGTCTTGATCTTGAAATGTCACTGGCCAGAGATGTCCAAATAAATATGCTTCAGCAAGAATTGTAACCTTTAATAAAAAGGTACAAATACTTTCTAAGGATTATGCCTTCAGCACAAATACAATGTATACAAATAAAAACAAATCCAACACCACAGCTGGTCTTTAATGACACTTAATTTACATAACAAAACCAGACTGAGTGTTTATGGAACTGGCAAAGGATTGAGAAGGCCTTTTACTTTCAAACTGCTATTAAAAAAAGCCTCCATTTCCACAGATGCTTCTGAACACATTACCTTTTCAGTAACGAGTGCTAGGAGATCTAATCAGACAGAGGTGCTTGCTTAAATACAAATCCACAGCCTTCAGACAGCAAAATTCACCTCACAGTAATTTCCCTTTTCCAGAGGACCAGCAAGCTTTAAGTCCCTCTTGAACTTTCAAACTAGGATTTAAATAAGACTTAGGAGAGGTACAGTTATTATGTTTACCACCTTCCTGAATGCTTAACTTAAGTGTGAAGTAGGTCATACAGCACACGAGTCAACAAGTCTTGTGATCAATGGCATCAAAGGCTGACAATAGATCGAATGAAAACCAGCCTAGGCATCTCCATATTCGGCATTCATGCTACGAGTCAATTATTCATCATCTATGCAAGTGCATTCGAAGTCCTTCTTGTGTTACTTGAAAATAAAATTACCACAGGTCAGGTCAATTTACATGGCTGGATTTCTTGTTGGCTGAACTCCACATCTCTTTTTTTGCTACATTCCAACACCAGCTGCAAAATTCTAGTAAGGCTGCAGTATTCTATTTATTTTTTTATTAAAATTAAGTCTTATATCATAGAATCATAGAACACGTTGAGTTGGAAGGGACCCTCCAGGATCATCAAGTCCAACTCCTGTCCCTGTGCAGGGATCTCCAGCAGTCACACCATGTGCCTGAGGGTATCGTCCACACGCTTCTTGAACTCAGGCAGGCTTGGTGCAGTGACCACTGCCCTGGGGAGCCTGTGCCAGTGCTCAATCACTTTCTGGGTAAAAAACCTTTTCCTGATGCCTAACCTAAACCTCCCCTGACTCAGCTTCCTGCTGTTACCCCGAGTCCTGTCTTTGGTCACAGGAGTGAAGAGATCAGTACCTGCCCCTTCTCTTCTCCTTGTGAGGAAGCCATAGACTGCAATGAGGTCACCCCTCAGCCTCCTCTTGTCCAGGCTGAACAATCCAAGTGACCTCAGCTGCTCCTCATAAGTCATCCCTTCTAGGCCCTTCACCATCCTCGTGGCCCTCCTCTGGACTTGCTCCAGTAGTTTGATGTCCTTTTTGAACTGCGGAACCCAAACCTGCACACAGCACTCGAGGTGAGGCTGCACCAGTGTGGAGCAGAGCGGCACAATCACCTCCCTTGACCTGCTGGCCATGCTCTGCTTGATGCACCCCAGGACACAGTTGGCTCTCATGGCTGCCAGGGCACACTGCTGGCTCATATTCAGCTTGCTATAAACCAGGACCCCCAGGTCCCTCTGCCATGCTGCTCTCCAGCCACTCGTTCCCCAGTCTGTACATACAATCAGGGTTGCCCCATTCTAGGTGCAGAATCCAGCACTTGCCCTTGTTGAACTTCATGTGGTTGATGATTGTCCATCTCTCCAGCTTGTCAAGGTCTCTCTGCAGGGACTGTCTGCCCTCAAGGGAGTCAACAGCTCCTCCCAATTAAGTATCATCTGCAAATTTGCTGAGAATCCCTTCGAGTCCTGCATCCAGGTCATTGATGAAGATGTTGAACAGGATTGGGCCTAAGATGGAGGCCTGTGGAACCCCACTAGTGACCGGTGGACAGCCAGATGTTACCCCATTCACGATCACCCTTTGTGCTCAACCTGTGAGCCAGTTGCTCACCCATTGTATAACCTGGTTGTCCAGCTGTGTGCTGGACATTTTGTCCAGGAGGATATTGTTAGAGATAGTATCAAAAGCTTCACTGAAGTCTAAGAATATTACATCCACTGGCTTCCCTTGGTCAAGTAGGTGGGTTACCTTGTCATAGAAGGAAATCAAGTTTGACAAGCAGGACCTTCCCCTCATGAAGCCATGGTGGCTCTGACTGTGTTTTTCAATGTTTCCCAGAATGATTTTTTCCATAATTTTACCAGGGACTGAAGTTAGACTGACTGGCCTGTAGTTTCCAGGGTCCTCTTTCCTTCCCTTGAATATTGGGACAACATTGGCCAGCTTCCAGTCAACTAGGATCTCTCCAGATTCCCAAGATCTCCCAAAAATCATCAAGAGAGGCTTAGTGATGGTGTCAGCTAGCTCTTTAAGGATTCTCAGGTGAATCCCATCAGGCCCCATGGACTTGTAGGGATCTAGCTGTAACAGCAGATCCTGCACAAGTTCAGGGTCAGCTAAGAGTTGATTGATATTAACACTGACAAATAATCCAAGTTAGCATTTGCAGAGCTAAAAACTCCTTGGGACCATTTTTATTTAGGCTTAGCACCAGAGACCCTAGCCAGCCTTTCTCTTCTCCAGCAAAAAGAAAGCACCCAACTGTATTTTCACCCCATCAATCCAAGCTCAAGCTTTTAAGAGCAACTGCTCCTCAAGTGGTCTGCTACAGTCCTTGTTTTCAGACTGCTGAGGTTTGCCATTGATCTCAGTGAGATGGGAAGTCCAGAACCCCCAACATTTGAGCTCCAGAACAGGGAGCACTGAGTGAGCTGCTCTAGGAGCACTTTCAGTAGGCTGTCATCCAGCTTTCTGCTCCTCAGTTTCAGTATCCTCATCCATATCCATTTAGATCATAAAACTTGCTTTTCTTTTCTACTGCTTATAAGCTGATCTGAAAAACTGTCAGAAATTAATACCCCACATAGCAAATTGCCACAAGTACATTACTAACAAGTTTTAATATTTCTATGATGAAAAAACATGAGAAAAGAACCACTTTGTTAAGACAAAATAGACACTACTATTTACATGTGTGTCTGAAAAAAGGACCATTTTCTGACACCCTATTTTATTCAGTGATCTGAAAAGTATCTCCCTGTCCAAGATATGTTTAAGAAAATGCATGCAATAATTTAATCAGCTATTGCAATTTTGTGCAATCCATGCAAAACTTTCTGTAGAAATCCCCCAGTTCATGGGATTTCACTGAAAGGACTTGATGAGTTCTTTTCATGCTGTACAAGCATATTTCCACCCACATTATTAGGTGAAAAAGTGCCTCCTCCTGACAACACACTGTTGCGTCATTGTGCTTAGCATGGGAAGCACAGACATTTGGTGTAAATAACTGTATGTGGAGACAATGATGAGGATTTAATTTGCCATCTTGGATTCTGACTGAATGCATCCAAACCAGAATCTCTTACATGAACTTTGTAACAGCTCACACATAGTGTTTGCTACCAGGCAAGGCTATAAAATTTCTATTTAGCACAATGAAAAACTGAAATAAAACTATCATTAAGCACAGAAGTTAAAAAAATGTACCTGTTTACACTGCCCTGCAAGTCATCATTCCACCAGGAGTGGAGAATGATATCCAACAAATAAAGAAGATCTGTAGCTGAGTAATGGTACCCTATCAATGATCACGGAGCTATGTGCCCAATCCATACAACACGTTGAAAAAAGCCATGGTATCAGAAAGGGGCAGGATAGTCAGCTAAAGAGAATCTGGTGCCATTTTCTACTCTGCTATGGATCTGCTGGGTGATCTTGGGTGGCCACTGCAAAGCATCCCCTCCTGTAAGCAGAAATTCTGATGCTTTTCTGTTCAAAGCACTGAGAAATCTCTTGGGAGGACATACTAAGAGATCAGTTAGAGGATGGAGACAGATGTCTTGTTAAAGTATCAGAAAGAGCTGACAAGCTAAAAGACTTCTAAGAGCCTCTCCATGGCATCAGGTGGTGTCTTGCCCTGCTGTATGAGCAGCTGAAAAGCAGTTGTGTCAATATCTTCAAAATTCAGCAACAAATTCTGGTTTGATCATCTGTTCTCCATTCCTTCCAGGGAGATAAAATTTCAAATCAAGGATAAAACTTTGAGGTATCTTACATCCTTCCCCTTTCTCCCCCCAAAAAGTTTAGGACTGAGTTTTAGGTGGGTGGATGCTGGTTCAGCCATTCATATATTTTTATTGAAAAAACAAAACAATACCTACATTGATAGTTAGGAAAGTCATTCCAGGAAGCTGTGAGAAATAAAACATCATTGGGAAGCTCATTTAGAGGAAAGCACAGCAGGATGCGCAGTCACAGAAAAATAATATTCAAAAAATCTGACCTAGATAACAGTATTTCCTAGTGACTAGAATTCATTAAAACAACAGATTAAAAATGTACTGCACTGGATTCTTTGAAGCCTGAGTGTCACATTCATTTTAAATAATCCAACCCAGCTAAAAATAAAAGCAACTTTTTTTTTCCTTACAAACAAACAACAAGCAAGAAAGCTGAGAGTTCTGCTATTAAGAAGAGGCCAATAATAAGTCAGTATGAAACACAGCTCTGACTTTGCAGGGTTTCACATGAGTGAACACTTTCCTTGGCTATGAGCGAAGCTGATAAACTCTCAGACCTGAGTGTTGGGTTCAAAGGGATGTCAAATGCAAAAGCAAAACCCAGCAGAAAGTCTCAGAGTTTCCACACTATAAAACTAAAGCATTTTCACATAATTTTAGTGGAAAAACATGATGATTAAATGATGCCATGATATGATAGCAGTATGTTATCACAAGTTTGGAAACCTTCAAGCCTTTCCTACTTCCCTGCTTCTCCCTGTGTGCTACAATGAAAATCGTTCTTACAAAAGGAGGCTCAGTTGTGCCCCTCACAGAGGGGAAGAAGGGAGAGTCCAACTTTTCCCACCCTGAGAAAGCTTTTGAGTTGTGCTGAATACAGCTCCAAGTTACCTCTTTATTTCAAGAAGCTACCTTGCATGCTTCTGTACTCAAAGTTAAGCATGTGCTTAAGCACTATACTAATTCTAAAGTACCTTTCTGCATCAAACCTATATTCACCTTACAAGTAGATACGGTTTACTTTAAAAGCTTTACTGCCATGTAAGTATGAATAAAGGGATAAGATTCATGGACTTGTCCATCTTTTTCTGTAAAAGTACAAAATAATGTATCTCAAAATACTTTCTAGTGTAAATTCAAAACTTCAGATGCTGCAGAAGGTCCTCTGGTCATCTCCATGTCTGAAAAAGACACTCTTACCACTCAACAAATAATATAACATAAAAATTAATTTTAAAATTATTTAAAATTTGCTAAAAGAGAAGAATCACAGAACTGCAATCAATATAAACACATCTTAATGCTTACCACATTCAATGAGTTTGACAGTTTCTTAAAAAAGACTCCAGAAGCAGCTTTGAATTGTACAACTGCTTTATACCGACTGCATGGTTGGCCATTTTTCACACGGTAGCATTGGTTTTTCCCCCTGAAACAATTTAACAGCCAAACAAAGATCTTGTATTTTAGAAAACACTAAAATAATGTAAGTAGATGAGTGTACTCCATTCTAGTAATTATTTACTTCCTACTCATATTTGATACTCACTTCCTATCCATTAAGACACATTAAAGATCTATTAGAAGATAATTTCAGTTAGTAGTTAATATAGGGCCCATTCATCCCCTGAAGACAGCACACTGCTGGTCAACCACGCTGCAGGAAAGAAAAGGCTCACTGTACCTTCTGCAGCCTAGACAGTAAGCACTCCAAAGATATCCCTACTGGATTTAACACCAGTGGCTGCAGAGGTTGCCGGTCCTCCCTCCTCCAACACCATTCCATTGACACAGTTGAATCCAACAAGTTAGTGACCCAAAGTCCCCAGCCACCTCAGATCACATGCTGCCTCAACACCAAATCAAACCTGAAGGAGGATTACCTTGCCACCGGGCTGGGACCTGCAGTGGCTGGGGAGCAGGCACATTACTGCTATTTCTACCTCAAGGATAAGGAACTCCATCAGAGGCAGGGCAAACTAATTGGCAGTAATTTCTTAAACTGCCTCGGCCTGAATCAATGGGGCTCTTCAATTACAGCCCACAGAGCAAAACCCAGCCCTGCTCCCTATCCGCTTCACATACATTACCCACAAAAGTATCTGCTCAAGTATACTGAGCTTGGCTTTCTTTTGTTGCCCCAATCACCGCCTAATCTCTGGGAAAAACTTCCTGTAACTCACTTCACCAAGTAAATAAAATTTCTTCTTAAACAGGCAGTTCTGCCTGGTAAGGCAGCTGCCTGTGTGGCTTTGGATCTCAGGCGAAACTGCAGACTTACTGGAATGAAATCTCAGCAAAACAGCCTCATGTGTTTTAATTGATTGTACTCTTGCATTTTAGAGTTACTATTTTCAGGCCATGCAGGCTGATATCTCCTTGCAGGACCAGTAATTAGAAGTTAAACTCAGTATCTTGGAGTCAGTGCTCTTCCACCTGGGATTTTTGCATCTCAGAAGTCCTAATACAACTGGTAGTCAAGAAGCCCATCCAAGTGTCTCTAGTAACAGTGACTGCTTGGTAGTCATCTGCAAGACCTCCCTAGCATTGTCCTTCTCACTCTCACTCCAGCAGAATGCCTTACTTCACTGTATTCAGACTTCAAGCTGATATTGAAAAATATTGAACTGATATTGAAAAATATTGAACTGCTACAAGGTCCTCCTGCTGCTTCAAAGACCTCTGGCAGCAACCCTTTGCTGGATGTCGATTTGTTCTATTTGCTATTTAGAGTCTCTGCATCAGTTTCCATCATCTCAAAGTTCAAAACATTGTTACAGGTTGAATGGCTAACACAGGCTACTACTGCTCTTTTCCTGCCAGAGCGCGTGCTGCCTTCATCCTTCTGCCAAAGAACTGAGAGGCAAGGTTGCTCCCAGCTTCTACCTGATCCCTTCCTACTTGAGAAGCTTTGAAAAAAAATGTTCTGAACTATTTTGCTATTTTACTATTCTATCAGAATAATTTATGGTTTTTCCCTGTAACTGGATGGATGTTTCTTCTTTGGAGACACCATTTCCATTGAATATCACACAGTCAAATAATACTTCCTGCCCGTCTGAAGCTCCAAATCACTGATTTACATTAACCACAGCAGCTAAAATAGTGTAAACTTTGTAATGCTTAATAAGGGAGTTCCTTCTTTCATGCATGAGTCTGAGGTTTCCACTTTTAGCCCCTCAAAATCCAGAAAAGGGAACAGCTTGCTGTTCCTTTTTATTTATGTACTTCATTTTACTTGAGCTCCTTCTTTTGAGGAACATTTCAGTATGAGTTTGGATCTTAAGAATTAAATTCAAGGAGAAGTTGGCAAGAACAGTGGGAGACAGACAACACCAGTGTGCCACAAAGCTCAAATGAAATGGACTTACATTAGGTAGGGATAGTGCTGCTTCAGCTCTGAAACAGGAGCTCATTCTGTGGGGAAGTGGGGCTGTGTAACTCATCTCTATTACAGTAGGGGCAAATCAGGAGCAACTTCAGGACATTGACTGGATTTACATTAGTGACAGAGGAGGAGATAGCTGGTTTTATAGAACGTCCTTCAAGAAGTTGAACACAAACAACCTGTAGGTCTGTCATCTGCGTCTATACAGACTCGCAGGATGCAATTTAGGGAAAAAAAAAAAGAAAAAGAAACTCTCACCTGCACCTTTTGTTTTTTCCAAGATATTGCTTTGGTCCTAACAAATACTTCATTTTCACAGTAAGGTCAGCAGTTACCCAAGCATCTCCTGTATTTCCTTGAATTTTCCTTTATTTTATCGATAGGAAAGTACTTGAAAGGCTGCACAAAATTTGTACGTTGGCTGTTGCCATTGCTTTGGATTGCTCCAGTCCCAGATTCAATAAAACAGTTAAATTTATGCTGAGGTTTATTGCTACTGAGCCAAAAGGCTTACCTATGTGCATAAGTCTCACTGAAATCAAAAGAGTTTAAAACATACACTTACATTTACACAGGAGAGATGGATTTAAGCATAATATTCAACTGCTCTATGGGACTGGGACTTAAGCAAGTCAAGTAACAGATTAAATTTAGAATTACTGCTCTGTGCTCCTGCAATAACACAATAATTAAGAAGTAACTGCAGAAGTGGCAAATCACACTCTGAATCCCTAATCTAACCTTCTTTGCAAAGAATATACTTATAAATTAATGTAATTAAGATATTTTAGACATAACACTGGTTGCACCACACTCTTGCCCCTCTCTTTTGGGATTATCTTACTATCTGGTTTACTTCACCGGGAATAGGAGATGCCAGTTTCTACATAAAGACTTGCTCCCATCTTTGGGATATACCATATTTTGAGTTCAGATAAGATAAAATTAATGTGCTAAAAGGCAGGTAACTCACCTGAGGGTAAGCCCCCTCAGACTAATGTCTTTAATTGTTATTATTTCCATCCCTACTCCAGAGACACTGGAAGAGGCTGTGGCCTAAGCCCTTGTCCAAAATACAACTTTGGTGATTGTAAAATCCATTCAGATCCACAAGTACAAATCCAACTTATCCAAAGTGACTGATACTTATATAAATCCAAAGTCTTAATGTGTCTCATAAAAGTTGATGCACATAGAATTTACAATCAGAAATAACTTATTAAAAAAATGAAAATCTAATTGCAGAAGGATACAAGTACATGACTTTCAAATGATTTTAGAAAAGCTCTTTGGCATTTACTAAAGCAATGAATTTTAAGTCTGACATCTCAGGCTTGAAAGCCCAGAAGTAGCTGTTTAGCAAAGTAGAGCAGCAAATGGAGAGCCAGTGGACAACTGACACATTTAGACAAAATTCTGTGGTGATTATCACATGATGATCTCCACATATGCATCTATACATACATGATTTTTTAACTATATAGTGTATGTACTTTACAAGGGCATTAAAAATACATACATAGATTATGTGTAACAGTATTAAAATTGCACCAGGGTGTATATTAAATTAATGGAATTTTCAATTATACAAATATTAGTACTTCTTCCAAAAGAGCAGCAAAAAGGAATTATGTCTTCCTTTTAATCTTATAATTTAAAGATACTGAAATTTACATTAATCAAAACACAAGAAAGCAACAGTTTCACTGGAGAATGTATAAAAATATTATTCTCTGCTTTGCTTGAGGTTGTGCTCTTCGGACTTATTACTGCAATTCTCTTGCAGTTCGGTTAAATGTCAATGCTCCAATTACTTTAATAGTCAAACTGTGCACTGTTTTCACCACACAGTCATTCAGGCTTGTCATGTTTGACAAATCCAGTAATTGAGATGAACTCTTGGAGAATACTGACATGTAACCAGTCATTTTCTACTACAGAGCATTGACCTCTGCAGCATAAACCACAGAGGATGAATTCAGCAGCTTGAAAAAACAAACAGGCTTCTAAGATCATAATTTTACACATCTCCACACATTTCCTAGTTTATTCACTTTATGTTACATTGGAGTGGGAATTAAAACATTAGGAGCACTTTGAATAAGCACAGAAAAAGGAATAGAGCAAGTATTCTGAAAAACTACTGTAAACTAAAAATTGCCCAACAGGTTACTAGAGGCTGAGTGTAGCATCAAGCAGCTTCAACACCCCCTCAGTTCTCCCTTGCCCCGCAAAGAGCTGCACCCCACCCCAGCTTTAGCTCATTAACAGAAGAAGGTATTATACAAATGGAAAAAGGTATTTCTCAAACAGTGCTTGTTTCAGCCAGTCACTACAGTATGTTAACCCTTGCTGGGGCCTTTTTCTTTTTACCATTCCTCCACCACAATGTCCTGCAGCCAATACATAGGCAATGCCCTAAAACCTCAGTGCATCCCCATTTAACTTGTATTCACTGAGCCAAGCACAGGAGCTGCAAAACCTACCAGGTGTGTACTTGTTGGGCTGGCAGCTTCTTGGGGGATGCCTTTGGGACAACCATCAGTATTTAACAGGTCTGGACAGCTACAAGCCCATCATATTTGTAATGAAAAACAAACAAACGTTTTGCAATGCCAGCTCACTACAAAGAGAAAACTCAACAAAGGTTTGGTATGAAGATGCAAACTAATTCAAATGCAGCTCTGAAGCTCCCTTGTGATTTACATCAACTGGGGATCTGATGCTACTTTTGTTATAGTTATGAAAACTACTATCTACCTTTGTACCAGAATTTAGTGCTTCTTTGGATAAAGTGCTGGCATTTCATATAAAGAATAATGGGAAAAAAAGAGTTGCAATCAAAAGCAGATGGTGGATAAAAACATAAAGAAGAAATAATCCACACAGACAATGCCAAAACCCAAGAAGTGACCTTTGCAATTGCCAAAATTAAACATCCCTTTGAATGCTTCTGTCTGCCTTTATCAGAGACAGTGGCTGGTCTAGGACATGTCACAAAACTGGGCTATAAGAGACTTTGCTTCACATCTCCTCTCCTAAAGGTTTTTTCTTGATCCTGGGCAAGTGAATTCATTTATCTATTTTACAAGCTGACTGATCACTCCTCTCTGGAGTCTTTGAAAGAAACATGTTAACTATTACAGGTCACTTAAATTCTGCAGGGAATAAAGACCTCTTAAATGCCAAAGACAGCCTGTCCATACGATTTTTTTAATACATGTTAATTCACAACCAAGTGTATGGCAACCACCAAAGCCGAAAGGGCAATAGGAATCATCTGAGAAGGCAGAACTAAGAGCAAAAGACTTTTGTAGGAAATGAAGAGCTGGAAATCACTCATGCAAAATTCTATTTCCAGGAAAAAGACACAGTTCAAATACTCAACAGAAAGGGAAAATGAATAATGAAATAACTGCACTCTGATTAAATTTCTATGTTTATATTTGTGTTGTTTCCTTTCACTATTACCTTTTCAACTAGGCAGGCATTGCCCAGATAGAGATAGAGACCAGAAACCTATGAGACTACTTAGAGTATCTGGTAGTGTACAAAGCCTAAGTGCTGGTGGGTGAGAGCAACGTTCTCTCTTGCTGCTGAGAGTTGCTTCACCCTTAACAAGGAGGAAAGCAGCAACTCTCCCTTCAGCTGGAGGCTTCAGCTTCTGCTCTTTTCCATGGGAATGCAGAGGCTCTTAATGAAAGACAGTGGTTAGTTACTCATACATCACGCATTCAAACAGAAATTAGCCTGTGGTACAGCATGTGGCTGACTGGAGCAGTTCACTGCATTTACTTGGAGGAATCTGATCCAAAGAGGAATAGAGGACTGACTCTGAATCACAGTCCTCTCCACAGTCTCACAAAGCCTTAGTATCCTCATTTGCCAGGTGCACTGTGTGTCCATCCTTATCAAGACATGCACTTGAAGAGATAATGAATTAACTTTCTTCCTTTTCGCGTGACACAACCTCAGTTGAGTAACAACCAGTTGCAAGAAAGTCATGGGGTGAGACTAGGCGCTTTCCCAAGGTATTGCAAACTGAAAAGAGGTGCTCCCTGAAGTCAGTGCATGCTCTTGCACCATCTGCATGTGACTGCAGCTGCTGAAGGAGTTTCCATAAGTGTCAAAGCCCTAAACAATTCTAATCCACAAGAGCATCTGCAGGCACCACCACAATGCAGAGAGGACAATTCCTTGGGTTTAGCTACAAGCACCCATGACTAGCACACATTAGGAGAGAGAAGGGTTGCTACCTCTCCAAGGCAGAGCCACAAAGCCTGAAGAACTGCACATGTGCAACACAGTGGTCAGTGCTCTGCTCTCCTCCCCATCATACAGCAGCCCCCCACTGTAAGAGCCAACGTCAGTCTTCCTGACTGAGGAAAAGCAGGTTATGTCCCATTTACCACTGTCTACTGGATTGATTTATTTTTCCTTTCTCATTTGCCCACCCATCTGCTGTTAGATGAACATATTACATCAGTAGCCCAGACAACTTCACACCACATGCACCTGATCAGGAGATTAACCTTTTGCATCTGGAGACACCAGCCTCGCCATCATTTTCCATAACAGTGGGGCTCTGGCAGAAAGCCTGTGCCCTTTCTATTAATGAGGAGCAGAGCAATGTGCTAATTGAGCATAACTAGTGCTTTGAGGTCTGTATTGGGCTGCCTACTGCTCCGCATGTAAAGTTTGAGGTGTTGGTTATCTTGTCTGATGCCTGTTTACAGCTTCACAGAACTGTTCGGCCCAGCTCTGGGAAACGGGGAAAAGGGCTGTTAACATTTTCCTGTACACAGTAAATCCATCCCCGTGAACCCCAAAACATCATCTTCCTCCCTTCCCTAGTAAATCCAAGCCTGGTCTGATACATTCAAGCATCTGTCCCTCTCCCTCCACCTTCTTGTCATAGCCACAGAGTAGATTCTCACTGTTGTATAAAAACAAAATGGGATTGCAACTCTTATACTCTTCATAAGGGCAACAAACTGTAGACCACAGCAGGGAGCAAGTACATGCACCAAGAGGCAGGGAAAGGCAAGTCTATCTACAGACCTGAAAATATATATTTGTGGGCTATTGATCATACTCAAATGTTTGACCACATTGGATTTAAACAGTGATTCACTTTCAGTAACAAAATTAACAAACATTTCTTTCCTTAAAAAACATTTGTTTTCTCCTCAGAACGTTATTTCAGGCTACTTTGTGGATATTTTGACTCACAGATAGTTCACTTTATGCTGCCTAATAAAAAAACCCCAAAAACATCAGAGCCCAAATTATCATTTAGCTATTAAAATGGCACTGCACTGAGAGAATTCATGACTGCCACTGACAATCTCCATTCATGTCTCCATGCTCCCCATTTACTTAAATCTGTCTGTAAAGCACCCTAACATATTCTCAGTGGAATGGTTAACATCGATGAGGAAAGTCATAATTAGTGTTAATAATACCTAATAAAGGACTTATTAACACATCTGGAATAGAGGAGCCAAAGGACCTGTTGTCCCATAAATAACCATGTATTATTTTGTAATCACAGTAAACATTTCCATCTCAGAGACAATTAGTTTTGGGTGTATACTGAATATGTCCCTGATGCTAGTATGAGTGATCTTTAATATTCCTTATATTTACATTGCCAACAACTGTACTAGCTTATTAACAGAAGATGTAACCCTTGCCTTGGCAGGCTTATGGTCTTCACAGATGAGAAAAGCCAGAGTCGAAAGGCAGCAGGAAAAAAACAGCTTAGTCTCTGTCTCTCAAGCTATAGTTTACTGAACGTTGTGCATACATTACTAAACACATTTGAGTGTAATGCAACTACTAGAGTGTATTTTCTTGAAGCACTACTCACAGCCTCACACGTAGGAAGGTCCGTTCACATCAGTGCTGCATCCCACAATTTACAGGAAAAAGGGAAGATCCTTTAGAGATGGTCCTAACAGGATACAAAGCACTCCATGAGTAATTATCTCCTCCCGTAACCATGGAAAACTAAGATAAAACACACTCATTTAGACATAATACTACTTTCATAAGCTTACGGATGTAGAAGAGACTCCCCCCTCCCCCCCTCAAAAAAAAATAGAAAAAGAAAGAAAAAAGACAACAAAAGAACAGAAAACAGTCAGGGTTTTTCTTGATGTTAAATTAGACCTCCTTTTAATGATGTTTGCTTTATACAGCTCTGGGGCTACGACGCTTTTGGCAAAATCTCGTTTGAGTTGCTAAAGCTTAATCTCACAGCCCAGACTGAGCTTTTTCATTTATTCTGAGAATAACTATCGTTGACTGTTCTAAGACAATACACTCCATGGTACCTGTATTTTCTGTCACAAATTTTGTGCATATTATACAGAATATTTAACATATAAACATACATATATAGATGTAATATGTACTCTACTTCTTAATATGTATATTTGCATATAACTTACATAGTATGTAATATATATATTACTATGTGTAGTATACTGTACTATGCCCTTTTCCCTTAATGCATTGCAAAACTCACTGTACTGTCTAAACAACAAATAACAAGAGAGGATGTTTATTATGTATCTTGGGCTTGATATGTAACTATGTTTTTGCTCCCTCTTTCACCTATTTAATTCAATTGAAACAAGAGTGCCACACAATTCTAAAACTGGAAAACCCGAATAATGAACTGTACCAATAGCTGTACTGTACCATGACTCTCTAACACCTAACCTCAATCTCTTAAAGCACTTTACAGACTTGATCTGCATATGTATCTATTTCCCTTTCAATCTGCAAAAGTGGAGTAGCTGTTGAAAATTTTCTGTTAATTGCCTTCAAACATCTGTTGAATAACTCTGGGAAAATACAAAATCAAAAGGGCATCTTTAATAGATGTTTATTCTTTATGTCTCTCTCATATACACATTTGTAAGCATAAGCGTGCACTAATACATAAACTCCTAAAAACCAATAGAAAACTTCAAATTACTTTGAGTGGAAACTGAATTTTATTCCTAAAGGCACAAACTCGCAGATGCCCAACTCTACTGCTTACACTGAAAATGAAGCTAACATCAAAGTTTCCAAATGAGAAGAAAAAAAGAAAAAACTTCACACAAAAAAAATAAGTAAGACACAAGAACACACACACACACAGAGGAAGTCTGTCTTGGTGCTACAGTAAGTAATCATTTGAACTTACTTTTCTGGTTGGTTTTCATCCCACCAGAACCCTACCAACAAAATGATAACTGTGTATTACAGACTGCCTACTCACTGTTAACACACACTTAATCCTGCCAACGGCAGTTCTACAGAAAACATTATCAGTGTGCAACCATAAATGAACAAAATTACCATCTGCCCACTGAAGAACAGAATTGCAAACATAATTATATCTCTTACATGTTGTAAGTACACAGTTGTTTTAAATTTGGACTTATAAGCTGTTTTTCAAGCAACAGCTTCAGTCTGCTTCCAAGTCACCAAGGTAATGGCTGTAATAAGTAGCTATACCTCCTAATCAGCGAATGTCACAATAAGCATAGTGCATCTATCTATCTAATCTTTTTTGGCCATGTTATTATGGTTTATGAGCAGTTTTACCACCCATATGTTATGCTGTCATGTTCTTCTAAAAGCCAGTTATTAGGCTTAACTGCAGAAAGTGAAATATGAATGCCTGTATAAATTGCAGAGCTGAATGCTGCTAAAAGCAAAGTGTCCTAGGTCAGAGGAAGACATGTCATGCATTGCAGGGCATGACACTATTTCAGTAGGAAACCCACAGAATTTGCTTTGGCCTCTGCAAGGCTTTCTGACTCGTTGCCACTGTTGGCTTCATATAGAAAACAACAGCTGACCCTCATTTATTTCTACTCTACTAATATGTACCATGGACTTCCGTAAATCATTAGAAGCAATCCTTCTCATCACTTTTAAAGCCAGATGCTGTAATGACTGTGCTATTCATCACATTAAGACCACTGTACCTTATGAATAATTATTGATACCCCTTTCTGACCTTAACAATACAGCAAAATTCAGAGGACTACTTTCATTAAAACAAAAAGTTCACGATGAGGTCAGATGTCCTTAGATGCAGACACCTTCATTTTTGGTACAAAATACAAGACACAATGCGGTATTAATTATAAAACAAAAAGAAACTAAAAAAAAACATACCCCACAAAAACCTCTGGGGATCTACAACCCACAATGAATTATGACTTGCATAAGAACCAACACTTGTAAGGCTGTTTGGGGCAGGAGGGGGAGACAAATCTCATTCTATGACATATTAGCAGAAGTGCTTGTTATGGTTTGAGGAGAGAGGCAAATCTTACAGCTTTGCTGCAAGGACCCAAAGAGGAGGGGGTGGAGTTTAGGACCCTTTGTGAAAAGGGGTCTGGGGTGTCGGTATTCTCTCCCATTTCCTGCCAAACTCCATAAAGCCAGGAGGACAGGAAGTTCCGGTCCCTCTTTCCTTTCTGCTCTCTTCTCATCACCATGTGTAGATGGCCCGGAGGGAGGAAAGGCCCTGCCTTTGTTACCAGCTCTCCACCTGCTTTTCAGGATCCGACTGCATCAGGTGCTGGGAAGAGCTTTGGACTCCTTTTTCCTACATCGGCTTTGCCTTGAGGGACTTTTGGGAACTTGTATCGGCAGTCATCAGGGTCGGGTTGTATATATTTGTATATATTTTCTTATTTTTTCCCACCTGTTACTCCCCTTCCCTGTTTCATTAAGTCTGTTACAGTTTTAACTTCCAACCGTTAAGCCTTCATTCCTTATTTCCCTTCCATTTTCCCTGAGGGGGTGGAGAGGAGTAGCTTAAAGCAAACTCTGTCTCTCTGAGTTGTTGGCTTGCCTTGGCCAATTGAACCGAGACAGTGCTGTATGCAAAAGACAGGAGGCAAGTACTGTCCTCTGCTCAGCACTGAGGAGGCCCCATCTGGTGTTTGGGGCATTGCCCTTGCAGGAAGTGTGGAGGAACTGGAGAGATCTAGAAGAAAAGAACGTATTTAAGAGAGTTCCTAAAGCTCTGACCAGGAAGGGGTTTCCTAGTCTTAATAAAAGAAGAGAATTTTCTGAAAGGAAAATGTTCTTGTAAATGAGGATAATGCTGTTTTTCTTCACATCTGGACAAAAAAATTACTGGTTTAGCTTGCAATGAAAAAAAAACAAACCCCAATACCCTCCCCCCCCCCCCCCAAAAAAAAAAAGAATGATTCTGTGATTCTAATTAATAAGAGGACAGACCTTCTAACTGAAAGGACCGCTAAGCATGGAAGCAGACTACTGCATGCAATCTCCTTTGCTGCAGATTTTTAAGAAAAAAAAATCCCACATTAGATAACGTAACTATAAATAATTCTTCATCCTAGCAGAACTAGGTGACTTTTAGAGATCCCTCTAGCAGAAGCCGTATAAGAACTGAGGTTGTCCACAGAGCAGAGTGGCAGAGATGAGCCCCTTTCCTCTGTAGCACGGCTTCCCATCTCTGCTGAGCAGAAGACCTGACAGGGCTGGGCATTCCCACCCAACAGCCCAGAGAAGTCACCCTCACAGCTTCTCAGCCCTTCAGTTTGCTGGTATTTCTGAGACTGAGAAAACAGGGCTGCATAACAAGGAACCAGGCTACATAACGAGGGTGAGCGACCACCTGATGTCTGTCCCAACAGCGAGGATGAGACCTACCCGCAGTATCAGTAAAACTCTAGCTAAGGCATTTCTGTGACACCTCTTGCTGCATTATTAGAGTGGCAATTTCAGTATTGGAAGTTCACACATTTCTCCAAAGGGGGACTCTTCTCTGTTTCCAAGTTTCAGTATCCTTCCTTTCTGACATACACATCTTTAAATGTCCTCTGCAAAAGCAATCCTTCAAAAGAACATGAAGTTTATAGACTGTCTGATATGAGACTTTTTTTGGTAGCTGCCTCTGAGATTCAGGAAAAGGTCTTTGGCCAAAATTGCTCATGCCTGGTTCCAGGGGGTTTCATTCTGCACACGATCGGCAGCACTGTACCAGAGACACAAAGCTAGCGTGGCAAGCTGTAGACAGAACAGCATCCATACCAGTACTTTGATGACTTTATACACGGAGTGAGCCCACAGTTGGCTGCAGAAGTGAATGGGATGCCAGCTGATGATGCGCAGCACAGGCGCTGTGTGTTCGCAGTGCTGTCCCTACTAATGAGGTAGGCTGCTGTGCTCTGCAAAAGCTGAAGTTGCTACGGAGCTTTTATCTTCAGCTTCAATGAGTTACAATAATCCAGCCTGGTTGTGCAGAACATGTTCATCACTATTACTAGATGTGTGCCAAAGAAAAGGAAGCATAGCTTCTTGGACAGCCAGAAGCAGAATAATTAATTTCTGGCTATTTCTAGCATCTTGGTGTTGAAATACCAGCTAGATAGAACACTGCAAAGAACCTACAGTGCTCTGAAAGACGAAGGTCAAGTGTCTTCCCAGAGAAAAGGGGTCACTAGCTCTTCTAGTTTCCTCAGATCACTCGCACTAGATACATTTCTATGCTGTGGCCCAGACACAACCTGAGCCAGTCCCTCTTGCTGAGTAATTTAACTGTATCTTGTGATCTACACGTCAAAAGCACTAGGAAGATCAAGTATGGATGTTAATATGATTTAAAAGGCACTTTGCAGTAGCAACAGCTAGAGACATAATTAGGTTTCTGCCTTTGCTAGTCATGGAAATATAATGAAAGATTAGTATAAGTAATTACATTACAGTGGTCAAAATAAAAGCACTGCATTCTCTTTGGTGTCTGTACTCATTTGCAAGTTTGAAGTAGCAGTTCCTTAATATCTTAGTTAGGATAATATACTGTGGAGACTGTAATGCAGATGTACCTTTAGTATTCTATTTGCTTCTTATGAAACAAAACTAAAGAACTGGCTTTTCCCGGTGACAGAACCCAGAATATGGGCTAAAGAGTCTAGAGGGCATCTGCTCACTGGGTTAATGACAAAAAATGATAACTAGGATGTTTTCCCCTCTGAGGTAATGCAATGGTAGAGTTGCACATTAAGTGAGATCAACACATGAGCCTTCATGGAGGCCCCAAGACCTGCAGTAGTTTCTGCAACTAATACCTTGTAAAGCAAAGCCATTGAGTCAGTGAATGTGCCTGATCAGCACATCTAGAACATGGTACCCATATAACCAGACAAAAGCAGAGTGTGAGAACTTTCAACCTGAGCAATGTACCAAAGGGTGACTCTGCCTTACTCATTCATGCCTTGCTGGCATAAAAACTATTTGCCTCACAACACAGCATTTGGAGAAGAGACATGACGTTTTAATTTCCTCACCTATTGTGGCCTGTTGCTTTCTCTTACCAGCCATAACTGTACAGCTGGCAGGAAGATATGAGCAGGTTGGCAAAGTACTGCTCTGCAGAAGATGACTGGACAAAGGTGAGCAGGTACAGTGTCATCCTGTTCCCACTCCAGCAGAGCAGCAACTGTAACTTGTAGCTACCTGCAGACACAGCCATCGGTACAGAAGGCCCAAAGGAGCAATTTCATTTTAGAGATCCCAGGCATGTCAGGAGAGCACACCTTCTTCTACACCCCTCGGGGCTGCAACACACAGTGGTGGGATGCACACCTAGTCCCTAGGAATACCTTTATCCCTATTAGGGGCTTGAAAATGAGCTCAGTATAATTCAGTCCTACTGGTGATGGTCCTCTGGGCATCACTTTCTTACATGCTGCCAAAGATTAAAAGAGTTCGGGTTGCTGCTTCCTTAGCCCATGAACCTCCTGCAGTATCACCAAGTAGTACTCGGTAAATCCTCAGCTCCTGCTATAAAATGAAATTACATGACCAATAAGAAATATTTTAAACCACAAAATGTTACTTGTTATGCAATATATGCTTCTGTCATTTTCTGAGGGAAAAATGCCTAATTACTTACATTATATCTCACCAGAAATAAAACAAAGAAAACAAGACAAGCTATTGAAGGATGAAAATAACCATCATTGGCAACATGTGGTACAGGGGCTGACCCTAAGAGAGAGGTATTTATTCTGAAGACATATAATTTATAACAGGAGTTTTGGAAAAAGCACTGCCAATTAAGGAAATTGTGTGACTTACAGCAAGGAAGTCACATTTACTTAAATACTACTCGCTTAAGTTTAACCCATATTGTTCCGTTCCTATGTGCAGGGTGGAGAACAAGATGGATAGAATCTTGATTTCCCCCCCCCCCCCCCATAATATCCTTTCTGCTGCTCTTTAGGACTGTAACTCTGTGTATTACAGAAAATCCTAGAATCATTGAGGTTGGAACATCCAGTCCAACCGCCTGCCTACATCACCACTAAACCACATCACCCAGCACCACATCCAAACGCATCTTGAACACCTCCAGGGACGGTGACTCCATGGTCTTCCTGGGCAACCTATTCCAACACCCAATCACCCTTAAAGTGAAAAAAATTTTCCTAATGTCCAATCTGAATCTCCCCTGCTGCAATTTAAATCCATTTCCTTTCATCTTTTCACTATGGACATGGCAGAAGAGACTGACCCCCGCCTCTCTACAACCTCCTTTTAGGTTGTTTTATGTTCTGAAACATTATAGTGGCCATCACTTACCTTTGAACATATGGTCAGTTTGACAAAATCTCTAGCAGCCTTATGGCTTGATACCTGCCTATGTAGATGTATATCTTGGTTTTGCCTCAACATGCAATGGTATAAAACAGTATCTTTTTTCCTTTCCGCTGACTGCCCATCACTTGCACACATTTACACAAAGAGGAGCATACAGGGAATAATAATAATGTGACATTATATTTCTGCAAACACAATGGGCAGCCATTTCTTAGGAATCCTGTACATTTTCTGCATGCAAAACTTGTGGACCTCTGGAACACCTGCTACTTATTAGTAGTCTATAAATCTGCATACCCATAAATGTGTTGAACGTGCTTGGTTATCTATCAGATACGCAGAAAGCTAATGGTGTGGCACACATTAGAATTCATGAATGCACTTTTTGTAGTGCTTTTCTTTTCCCCAGAGGTATATTCAGGCCAAATCAATGGCCTCCAGAAAGTGGCGATGATGCAGTGCACAGCTTGGAAATCCATTCATGAGGGAAGGTGACATGAAAGATTAATTAGATACTTGTACTTTTCTGGGGCCACAGTTGTCATTTTTATGGAAAGGCACCTGTTACATGCAAGTATTTATCAGGTTTGACAAAATAGGGCATAACTGGACATGAAGCCTTTAAAAATTCATACTTGCAATTGAAAGAGTAAACATTTAAAGGACACCATAGCCATTGTTCTACACACACAGCACACAACAGGGAAGAACAATGATGCACTAACATTATTGTTAAGAGGTTCATAGCAATGACTACCTGCTAAATACAATATATTAAAAGAATACTGCCCTATGAATTAAACACAAATACTTTGATATGTGATTGAGTGAGCACACTTAGTTACTATTAGCCTATAAAATATAATTTAAACCCCATTCTCAAGCACCTGATTTTTTTTCTAAAATGGCAGTCAGGCAGAATACTGTATTTCCACACCGGGGCAGGAGGGGGACTGGAAAGCTTGGTGAGGCATGAAAAAATCAAATTTCAGCGAGGCAACGGAAAGGACATTGTTGGGCAATTACAGCGCTCTAGTGTTTGCAGTCCGCAAAGGCTGCAATCATCTGCAGCGACAGCGTGGTGTACGACTCCCCTAAGGCAGTGCACTCTAGTTAAATCAATTTGTCAGAGACGGAGCTGCTTCCTCCCTTCTGCAGAGGAGGCCCACCAGAGCGGAGGACAGCTGGGGCGCACAGCTGTCTCTCTGCAGCAGATCAATTAGAACATCAAAATTCATCTGCTAATTAGCAAGCGTGTACAGAGGGGAAAGAAACCTCCCTTAAATGAATCATTTCCGTGTATTAATGAATTCAGTGACATCCCAAATTTAGAGCCTAGCCTAACAAGAAGAGACACAGCTACGCGAGGCACCAGCTAACACGATGAGGCAATTCCATTATTGCAAAAGTTGAACCTGCTGCTGAGGTGAAAATAAATCTCACTAAACCTAAAAAATTACACTTCCAATATCAGTTAAAGAAGACTCACATGTAGTAGAGCTACTACTGTCTGATCACAGTGTAAACTGATCACTTAAGACGGCATTGAGAGGAAACACGGGGGACCAGGAAAAATACCAATCCTACCCAGCCTGACATACTACTTCCCTTAAAATACACTGAAAAGTCACTTGACTCCCATGATCGAGGACTGAGCCTTAGGTCAGCAATTTTTTTCCTTGTTTTTATTTATTTTTATATTCAACCTTTGCATTGTTATTAGAATGACACTTACTGTTTATTCATATGTTGCAATGCTGCCAAGGGGTATTTTTACAAGACAACTCGGCCAAAGTCAACTACTGATCCAATGACGTTTCAAGGCTTAGCAGGACAAGGTCATTTAACCATTTTTTCCTGACACTTTTAGCATGGTTATCAGAGACAAAAATCCCAAACAAACAAAACAAAGTCACATGACTTTTTGCACCAAAGCTTGCACATGCAGTTCCCAGCCCAAAAAGAAGCCAGGCACACACATAAGAAATTAATTTCATCAGTTGGGAAGCACACCACCAGCATCCCCAGTTACTTCCAGTACCTCAGCCACCACAGTTTAATCACAACGGACTCAAGCACCTCTTCTCCCAATACTGAGCACAAGCCCTTTGTCGGAAGTTCATCTGAGAATGCTTATATGATGGGTATCTTGTCAGAAATGATTAAGGAAAAAGAGAACATTGGCATGGAGAGGACTAAGACAAAATGACCTCCCAAAAACAGCAGCATAAAAAGGGAAACAGTAAAACTGGCCTCAGCAATGACCCTACTGCTCATCTGAAGCAGTTGATTCACTGCAATTGAATCAATTTTCTCAAGGTGTTTATTTTTTAAGGTTCCATTTTCTTACAACTGTACGTAGATGCGATTTTTAGGCCATCAAATAACCAACTGTGAATCATTATTTTAAAGTACATTACTATAACCTGCAGCATGGAGAAGCCACAACACACAATACCTAGTTGGAAACTATAGTCATACAGGTGCTGACTGCTTACCTTGTTATTAGTCAGTTATTTGCCTCACCAAGATTTTTCCCATTTTATTCTTTTAACAGCACTCATTAAAACCAGAAGTTCATTAGATGGCTGAAAACACAAAGCCACACAACAATGCCAGTACATGAGGAGTCAAATTCTCTAAGGGAAGGCCATGAAATGTTGTTGCTAGCTCTGCTGCAGTAAAACAAACTGCCCCAGAGAGCCACGTCCATTCTCATCTATTGAAGGAGACGAGCTGAAAATAAGTCACAGAGGAGGTCAACCAAGATAGCACAGTGCCCCACTTGCCTTGGAATAATGAAGAGCATGTATGAAAAATGTTTAATAATATGAGGAAGCTTTATCACCACCCTTACTTCTTTTCAAATCCTGCATTGAACTTCCATCATGTAATGATTTCCATTACACCCAATGAAGCTTATGTATGGGCAGGAAGAGTGCGACCCATCAAGTATTACAGCTCTAAGCTGCCATTTAGTTCTAAATTTCTTTCTTAAGTGGGGACTGCTGAATACAGCAAGCATTGAGCTGTAATATATACTCCATTAAAAGCAGTCCAGAGAAAGTGACATTCTTCTTATCATATTACCTCAGTTACTGGCAGAATAATACAATTATGATTCACATTGAAGTGGCCTACAGAATGAATTAAATCAAATTTTAATATAAAATATGGCCACTTAGAACGTATTTCATTCAATAGCTTGTTCAGTCAAAGATGCTGTGTAGGGAGGGGAACTGCACAGCTGCCATTCCCAGTAACAAAACAACAATCTCTTTTAAGTCAAATATGGCATCAGGACGCTTAAGCAGATATTAGAGGATGCATTGGTGTCACTGCTATTGTGCTGTACTCTGTATGACATTTGGCATACATGACTGCTGTGTCACTTTCAGTCCCTTACTCTTACAATACAAAGATATAGAGAAACTTAGCAATTGAGTGCTCCTAGCAAGGAATTAGTAAATAATTTACTGAGAAAAACTCTTCTCCTACCTACACTCTTGCAGACCAAGTGGTTGGATGTGCTGAAGGACACCGGTGCAAATTCAGAACGTTGTCATCAAAAGCACACCTGTTGCTTCAATACTACACCATTTTGACTGAGCTGACATCTACTGATTTGATTATAACTAGGTGGAAGCTGAGTGTGTTCCATTGATTCAATCTTAGGTAACTCCAAATGCAAGGAGATACTGCGTAAGTGTTGAAAATTCTCACCACGTAGAGAATTTTTCAGAGAATCCACTTGGGAACCACAGTTGCAAGTGTTCAGATATAAAACTAAACACAGAAAACACACAAAAGATACTAGATATGAAAGGTCTAGATACAAAACACATTTGTGTAGGAGTGTAAGTGCATTACTGTGCACATATGCAGCATATAAACTTGGTTTTGCTGCTTTTCAGTTTTAAGGCTCTGGTAACAGGGAGAGCTGTGATGGGTTAAAAATTCAATGGACAGCTACATTTTAGTTTACAGCATCTGAGGATCCAGCCATGCAGTTTACAACTATTTACAATGTTTTAGCTATTAGACTATGGTATCCTAGCTGTTTATGAGATTTTTCTTGAAGGTGGATTAAGTCCATGAATTTCTTGGATGTCATTCAGAAATTTTGTTGTTTTATTTTGTTAGAGTTTGGGTTTTTGTTTGTATTGGGTTTTTTGTTCTTGTTTGTTTTTTAAAAAAACCTGTCCATCTGTATTCTCCTAGGGCTCTCACCACATCCCTTACTGTCTCATAGCATCTGTCTCCTTTATCCTTTCCTTAGACTAGTTCCATTTGCTCTTTTCCCTTTGCTTTTTTCCTCTTATTTTAACTTCTTTTTGATTCCTATCTGCTCTATCTGATCATCTTTATTCTCTCTTCATTTCCCCCTCTCAGCAACCCTATGATCCCACATCCCCACCGTCCTGCCTCTAGTGACATTCTCCCACAGGAATAATCTTTCTGCCACGTCCACCTTCTACTTCCCACCCCAGTTTTGGCACTACCTCAAGGCCTTTAGTAAATTATTTCTAACTGCATAACTCATATCTCAGCCTCTTACCTTTTCTCTATCTCTGCTCTTATTTTGTCTGAAACTCTGTATTTAAAATGATCATTATCAGCCACAGCTTCCTTACAACTCCCCTTCCCACCATTCCCTCAGAGATCAAGATGCTTTCTTCTGAAATTATTCCTTTATACTTTCTGAGTTATTTCTCCTTCTCCATACCACTCTCCTTATCTTTGTTGAGATGGTCATGGGGATATTGGACTTTCCCAGCTGCCTTTCCCAAATGTTCTCGAGTTTGGAGTTCTGCTTGATTATTTTATTTTAGGTTTATTTAGTGTCACATCCAGTTCCACTTGCATCTCCCCTTCACGTTGCTGCTATATACAATGCATCAACTTCTTCCTTCCCTTCTTCACAACTAACTGAACTAATTTTTGATGACTCGGTCTCCACTCTTTCAGTTAGACACTTTATCAATCACCCTCCTATCTACATTTAGCCAAGAGCGGCACAGATTCATAAGCACCTACAGCAATGAACAAAGTGCTGTATCCAGTCTAGGGAAATGAAATACAGAGGGAAAAAATTAAAAGCAAAAATAAGGAAGATGTGGAAATAAAGAAAAGGACAAAGAATCAAAGAAATGCAAGAAAAGTTAGAAAAACAAGAACAAATGAAAGAAACTGCAATAAAGAGAGAAATAGGGAAAAAATAGAAAAAAATCAAAAAATAGTGGAGAAAGTCTTCTATACTTAAAAGGATATTTAAAAGAAATTTCAGTAGGTAAGCTCAGTTATAATTTTAGGAAGAGAAATACAACCACCTCATATAATCAGATGTCAACCAAAATCACTTTGACTTAACAGGAAGTACATGAAATCTACAATATTTCTAAAGTTTTCATTAATCTTTAACTTCTTGAAACCAGGGAAGGAATTGGTTTGGTTTGAGAAGATATTCCAAGTCAATGGTGCAGTTCCACAACCATGGCAACGAAGAGTTGATTTCCTGCTGCTAGGGTCTGACACAGGAGCTGCAAACACAGTACGGTGCTCGGATTGTCATCTATGCCAAGAGAAGTGCTGTAGTTTCACTGCTCTGTAACAGCGCAGTTATTTCATGCGTTTGTTACCATGCACACAAGTCACAGTAGGCCCTCACTTGTTTCCCGATTATTTTCCAAAGAACTTAAACCTATAATAGCTTTTTAAACATATCAGCATCTTAAATTAAAAACAAATGTTTTCACCTCAGAGCTAGGCAAATAGCTTAGGAAAACTTGTTTTGTTTAAAAACATGTACTTTGCCTCTAAACAGAAGATATTTTTCCCAGGTTACTCCAGAAAACAAGAACTCTGCTATGTTTTAACTGAACACTGGCTTCAAAAAAAACCTCAAAACTACTACAGATTACTCGAAACAAAATCTTACCTGTTTGAACTGATTTCTACACAAATTATAATTTATTAAAATTATGCTGAATTGTGAATATCTAAACATATTACTTATAACAAAACCAGATCATTAAATATTGTGATTGCTGTCAGAAATACTAAAACAAACAACAGAAATGTATTGTATAAAATTGAAACATTAGATAGGTCATCTTCAAAGTTAACACAGGATATTCCATTCTCAAGATCACTCTTTTCTCAGGGAAAAGATCAAGTTTTGTTTGCTTCCTAATCTACATTTTTGAATAATCTATGGTGTAACGATGGTACTTCCATCTGTTCCAGAAACATGCCCTTTCAGTATTACCTTTTCATTTAACAACGTATGATGAATATGAAATCAAAAGTCTTATAAATTATCACAATCAAGGCACTGAATATATTAGGAGTTGAGTAAAGAAAGATGCTTTCTTTCTTTAATTTGTCTTGCGAAGTGAACTGATGGAAAAGGTAGCAGTGCAGGAGGCAATGTTATACATGGAAGAAAAATAAGTGGAGGGGGTCTCCATTTCACTGCTCACTATAATTTTCTGTCCAGTTCTCTCTAGTAGGTTAATAGCTGGGCTGTTTTAACCATGATAGCCTTGATGACTGTATTGACAAGAAATCATGATCTACAGCAGATCCGCTTTTATGAAAGGGCTGGATAAGCCCTTCCATTAACAATACTAATCAGATAAAGTATTGCTAATGGATGACCCTGCATCTGGTTAGCATGAAGTGTTCTGTTTAGAATGTATATGCTCTATTTCTCATGCAAGATCAAGTTGTCACTGCTATAAATTTATACATTGTGTTTGGAAAATTGTTTATAATTTATTTTCTGCATCTGCTGCAACTTTGGAAAACAGAGAGCTGGTTCTTTGTTCTTGTCATTAAATCAGATTATTCTCATGCACTGCTAAATGTTTTGATGACCCAAACAACAAACAAGGGACCAGCATGTAAAGACACACCAGAATTTATTTATAAATTCACTTTTCATTCCTGGTATAAAGGAGTTATCTATAAAAAGCATGTCTTGATAATCACATTTCTAGGTAAAATATACTCTGAAACTGAAAGCATAATAGCCATTTGACAGATACGCTGCATAAAACCATAGCATCCAGAACACAAATCCCTTCATGTAACTATAAAATATTTGAAGCACACAGTGTTTACATGCAGTTAATAGATAGTAATGATATTGTGATAGAAACACTTACATTGTTTTGATCCTTCCATCTTTAACTTTTGTTTTATAGAAGAGTGTAACAGACCCTGCAGATTGTGGCTGCCTTGCATTTTAAAGCAAAATTTAGGACTCTTCCAATTTTGCCCAGAAAACAGACTTTTGCTTCAAGATTGCCAGGTTTACAGTAAATATACAGAGATATGTCTTTGTAAGGGCTAACACAAGAATTAAGAGCTGCAAATTTTTAAAAGGACCTATCAAATTTGAACTTACTGTTTCCCCCCTAAAGCTGCTTTATTTTACATCTACATCAAAAAATCACTTGCTACTCTACCAGATCAAACTAGCAAGATCCTCTTGAAAAGCCAAGCTACAGAAAAAAGCTTACCAGAGTTCCTTGCTAGGCCTAAGCAAATCCTCAGTTATGAGTTTCTTCTTCATAAGGACCTTGGACACTGAGTGACAGTTTCATACCAGCAAGGGGTTTGGGAGGTCAAAAGTTCCCCTCCACCCATAGAGCTCTTGTTTGTTAAGTGAAACTGTGATGCTTAATGCACTTATGAAAGAATATAAACTATGTCCTAAACTTCTATTCCTTTGATATTAAGAACTTAAGCTGCATGAGCTAGGAAGCACGTGGGCATTTAGAATATTAGTGATTTTTTCACATTTTACTTCAGCTCCAGAAAGTTCTGGAACTTAAATGACTTACACCTAATAGCACTAGCAATGCTGAACATTGTATGGTTAACTCATAGTGCACACTTGTTGTCGACTCACATATCCAATAAAGAAGCTAAAAGACACTTTCATATCAGGTTACTAATAACCACTCTATAAAAAAAGAACAGACAATGCAATTTCATCCTTTTGAAGTGGCTTTTAACAATCTACAAGTCTAAATTTTCACTTTCAATCAATGCAAACCTCAAAGTTTTTTCAAGAGTGCTCCCTCCCTGCCCCCAAATGAATACTGTGCCAAAACTTTCATAAGGGCTACTATTTTTTTTATTATTTTTATTTATTTATTTATTTTTAGGTACAAGAAAGTTTGGATGCCCTTTCAGCTTTAAAGCTTTGATCTAAATATTACCATACCCCATGTAATTTGGATATGGTCTAGTGCCACACACAAATAATGCCTGAGGTTATCTTTGCATCCTTTTGCCAAATTGTGAAGCCGTCCACCTGTGGGTAGAAACAGATGCTAGATTCTATCAACTGTAAGTGAACTCTTGTATCTCTTCTCTATAATTCACCTATTTTTCTTTAAACTTTAACCTCTGCTGCTGCCAAGTCTAAATTCCCTCAGTTCTGTTCTTGTGCTTGCAGTGAGGTTTCCTCAGCTTGGTCAATCTTCTTAGAACACCTGTCAACTTACTGTTATGCTTTACATGCTTCCCTTATCTCCTTCACTGTAATTTTTTTTTTTAAATCAGAAGGAAAATCAGGGTCTAAATCCCCAGCTTTGAGCCTTACAGAATTTAGCCAAGGACCATGCCAAAAAGTACAATTTAAAAAATTGTAATAAAAAATTGTACAACACAGTTTAGTTGGTTCCTTTAAGGTCTGTGACAGATTCAGAAGGTACAAGTGCTCGCCCTTAACTTGCTCTGGTACTTTCCACACCCATTGCACAGTGGGAGGCTGGATAAACCAAGAAAGAAGAGAGGTTTTTGTAAAAGGGGAAATTGAGCTGCCGATTCCTAGAGTTCTCAAGAGTTTTAAGGATTTCTTTTTTTCCTCCCTAAAATATACATAACAAAGCAACAAACCCCTTATGGATGAGCCAAGTTTCTTTTCCCCATCTTTATGAAGGGCAGCAAAAAGAGCAAGCTGGATGTAAGCCAAAGGGCAGCTGCAGCTTGGCATCAGCTCAGCAATTCTTACCTGGGCTTTTGCCTGAGCACTTGAGCCCAGGAGGACCGTATTGCAGAGGACCAAGCGGTTCAGACTTTGTACAGGGTGATGGAGGGAATTAGCTTCAACACACTGACAGCTACAACTATGCCCTTCCACAAATGCTCTTCAACACTGAGGCCATATGTACACAAAACTTTTTCACATGTGTTTTGGGGGTCATATCAACACTGTATATGCTTTTGTAGTGGGTAGGAAAACATAAAGTTGGAAGAAGTGCCTCTCATGACCTGTAGGTATCTTTTGGCCATTGCTTAAAGGCAGGTTCTTTCATTAAAGAGCTGAAAGCAGCATTTGTTTTAATAAATTCACAGGCGTAAATTGTTTGGAATCCCTGCAGCTACTCTTACCATTAAGATGGCATCACAGCATTACCGAGCTGCTGCTTAAGCTTTAACAGGTCTGCGACTTAAACGTGAGAAATTCTCAGCATAGTTTGTGCTGCTCTCCTAGCATCATAAGCATGTATCCCACAGTTCAATCACTCAGCTAAAATGCAACAGTCATCTTAGACAACATGATGTAAGAAAAGGTGCATTTTCGCACAGGAACTCATGTATCCAATTCCTTTCAGAGTGGACTTTGTTACTCACTTGTCCTTTTACTTTAATTAGAACTGTTTGCTGTGTTAGAAATCGTGAGATGCTTCAAGGCTGGGTTTTTTTACCCTGCCGTAAAAAAACGTAGTTTGATGGTGGTAGTGGCAGAGGGTGAAAGAATCTTTAGGAAAGGGGTGGGGTTTGATGTTTTGTTTTGAGGCTGGCATGTTATTTGGATAACCTGCTGGCTTCAGGCAACATCACAAAATAAAACAATATGGTCTTGAGTACAGGGAAGGAGGAAGGTCATAAATACCACAGCAGTGCACCAGGAAAATGTAGGACATCTAACTCCACAAGCTGCAGCTTCCCTACCTGCATTAAGAGTGGTTTGCAACAAATACAAGCCCCAGTTGCCTGAACTGCAAGAATATTTTCCTGCTCAAGACTGCTGCCTAAGGCTATGACCAGACATGAGCATATTTCATGAAGATGACAGTTACTTTGAGGGAAACAAAGTCTGTGCTGATGCCCACCCCGGGCAACCCTAGTGATTTCAGTGCATAATTTAGGTAACAGCAACCTCCCGTGTTTCATGCCAAAAATAAGAAGGAAGTGAAAAAACCCCCAAATGTCAAAAAACCCCATGTCACATCCCTTAAAACACCACCATCTATGAGAACAAAGCCCAACCCCAACCTGACCACTCTTTTGGGGTAACCTCTTTCCTCAAACCTCCAAAGAAAAATACCACATGTATACATAAAATAAAGAACTATAATGAGCTCTGACCTTTTCTTCTGGCTTGCCCATATGACTAAAGTAATGACATCTGCTTAAGGTCAGAGGTCTGTAATATATGAATGCTGTGCCTGTAGTAGATGCTTTCCAAAGGCAGGCTGTACTGTCATGGATAATTATGACATCTAGTGCAGACATGTCTCAGTTTCATTTACAGTGGTAATTTTTTTTTTTTTGAGTAAATAGAAATAAGCCTTGATCCAGAACTGTAAGACATCTCCATTATAATGAGAGATAACAAGAGGCAATGGTTTTAAACTTAAAGAGGGTAGATTTAGACCAGATGTAAGGAAGAGATTTTTTACAACGAGGGCAGTGAAATCCTGCAACAGGTTACTCAGAGAAGTTGTCGATGTCCCATCACTGGAAGTGTTCAAGGGCACGTTGGACAGCAGCTGAGCAACCTGATCTAGTTGAAGATGTCCCTGCTCACTGTAGAGGGGCTAGATTAGATGACCTTTAAGGGTCCCTCCTAATCCAAACCGTTCTATGATTCTGTGACCTCTTTGGCAAGACTGATGATTTAAGATTAATTAAGTGAAAAACATTTTTTTTTTCAAATTAATCTAACTTTTAATTTGCATTTAAATTTGCAGTACATCAGATAATCGTAAAAGTGGTCTAGGAAAGCTCCACACTGAAGTTTCAACACAAAAAGATCTCATTAGAAAAGGTTTTGACCATAAGATATGAAAGGGTACATTCTAGCTATAAACCACATGATCCGTTGGTAAGGGTGGGGGGTAGAGGGGAAAGGCATCAACATCACCATAGAAAAACGTTCTGCTAACTCAGTCTTGCTGGTTTTCTGAAAACAAGGGAATATATTTTCAGGTCAGTGATTTTCAACAGTTTTGAATTCACAGATCCCTAAATATTTTCCAGCAGAGATGCAGACCTTTGAACAGCAAAATTAAGCCCAAGGCAAAGTACTTGCTTTTCATCCTTACCTGCCACGGGTTTCTGAGCTATGGTTCACAGACCATAGGCTGAAAAATACTTTTTTAAAAGATACCTCTTTATTGCAATTTAGCTGTTTTGATTAGAATTCTGCCATCCCAGCTTCACCCAAAAGGAAGAGGGAGAAGAAGAGACACAGTACCCATGCTCTGTGGACAGGATTTCTTTGAACTGAAATCACAGATGCTTATATTTTCAGGTCTCATCATTCTAGGTATGTTTAGGTACAAATTACATTGCAATCCTTCCTTCTGTAGTTTATCAGCCTTTAATTATACGGAATTTCTGGTATCAGCATCAAATGAGTACTCTCCTAGCCTATGGTTTTACAGATATTTAGACACTACTTTTTTCAATTAGGCTTAGGCTCTTAGGTTTCTCACTTATATCTGAAAATGCAACTTGGCCGCCTACAACACTTATACAACAGAGAACTGAAAAGACCCATGTCTGACTACCCAAGACTGATTTTCAGCATGCGAGATCTGTGTCTGGTGCTGGTTCAGAGCCAGGATGTCTTTGGCCAGAACCACAGACTCAAAAATATAACAGGCTTAGGGAGGTGTGTAACTGCTACACTGAAGAAGTCCTGTGTGTCACCTCCATTTGCCCAAGAATCACCGGATATGAGAGAAATAAATTAATAAGAAAATTAAAGGCTTTAAAAAAAAGAAAAAATTAAAAAACTTTTTCTTTTAGTTGCCCACAAATTCTTTTCCTTCTTTCCTTTGGTTCCACTGAAGCAAGGGCCCGTTGCTTCAAGAAAGGATTACACTATGTATAGTCATCTCCATATTTCCTTTGGGAATATCTCATGCATCCATTTAGCAACAGATATAATTCACCCAAAGGACCCAGCCCAGCATTATGTAGCTGATATGAAAAGTCCTCTGCGTGACAGATATCTCCTCAGGCACAAAATCGGAAACAAAAGCATCTTTGTGCCCGCTGATCATTGAAGCCCCTGGAGCACTTCTTTCAATCCATGTTTTCTACACATGTTGGTTTTGAACACATGCATCCCTTCTGCTCTTTATAGCATGCTCTCAATGCAGGCCTTTAAAAGAAATACTGATTTGAACCGGGTTCTTCCTGGCTGTGTAGTTTGTCTTCCCAATCTCTTTCCAAATTTTAACTGAAGGTTTGAGCACTGAACTTCTGCTGTAACTCTGCTGTAACTGTTTGGCAATGGCACATCATGGCTTCTGGTAATACATCATATCACACAAAAAGCAGTTAGGAAACAATATGTGTAAACACGTACATGTGTTGTAGCATCGAGAGGACAAAGAAATACAGTCACCACACAGTGGCTGAGGCACCATCTAGATGATTATGCAGGCTCTTTCCAAGAACAGCATTCCCTCCCCTCCATAATTTATACATGAAATAATGATTAAAAAAATCCTCATCAGAATAATTTTTATACAGGAATTGCGTAATTTGATAGAAAACATGACAAAACCTTGATAGAATCACCAGAGAAAATTTTTACAAGTTTATATGGTGCAGACAACCATAATCTAATTTTTTTCCACAGTGGTTTTGATGTTACTTATTCCCCATTTCTAAGTTTTTTCCCGTACTAACAACACTGTAGAAATCCCTTTCCTGGCAAACATCATCCAGAGGACAATTTCCCAGAGAAATCTGGCTCAAATTCAAGATTTGTTGGTAGGATCAAAGACGGATCAAAAAAGGAGGAGGGACGTTCATGAATACATCAACCAGAAAATGTGCATACATCTACTCTTGCACTAGATAAAAAAAATAAATTGTTTTCTTTAAGTTTTTGTATGACTGATTAATGTTGAGGCTGAATCAATACCTCTGATTTGCAACTGGGAGCAACTGTGCTTTTAAATCAAGTACATGAAATATAAACAAAGTTCAGGTAATACCAGAAATCTTCATTACAAAACAAGAGATGCAGAATGGGGACTTGTACATAATTTTTTTTTCCAGACAAGTGACACATATAATATCCTGACAGACCTAATGTTTATACTTGTATTACTAAGAATCTGCAAAACACACCACTCAAATAGAAACTTGATTTTGATAAACTAGGAATCAGTGGTCCAGAAGAGCTTTAAGGAATAATGAACTACTTCAGAAAAATCCTTCGGATTTTTTGCATGAGATAAAAAGTCTTTTCTTTACATGGCCATGAAAGTTTACCAAATATCTTTGTTATTTGACACAATGGCAATTGGGCTGCTTAATTAGAGAAAAATGAAAGTAATATTAATAAAACTACTACTAAATAAATAAATAAATAATAATCATGCTGTTAAAAACTTCAGTGAAATCTATTAGCCTTGGTTCATAAGATACGAAAATGAATTTCAAATATACAGGCTTACCTTTGCAAAGGGAACTGTGAAACATGGACTAAAATAACCCAGGTCACACTAGAAAGGGCTTCCTTAAGGCTGACCTGATCAGTGGACGCAGAGCAGAAATTGAGAGTAAACCCAAGTGACCTAACCCTACCTTGTATCGCCATATTCTGTCCAAGCCTTCCCAGCATTATTAACTAACACAGTTTTCATTGGTCTTCAGCTGTGATTGTTTAACAGCACCTCACAACTTAGCATTCCTAAGCTGATCTCTAAATGTGGGCACACGTCAAGAGTGGACAAAGCATCTGCTACTCCAATTTGTGTGTTGCATTTTCTCGGCAGATTAAATTGAAAAGACACAGATGACACTTACAGAGGCAGGAACTGCTCTGCTATCTCTTCTATGCTCCTTTATTTTTAAGACAGACAAAGAGCAGGAGAGGACAAGCTATGTGGTGGTGATGTTGACTGCAAGCTGGTGAACAAAGCAATGAAGGTGCCAGGGCTACCAAGACACAAAAAGCAGTTAGGAAACAATATGTGTAAACACGTACAGGTGTTGTGACATCAACTTTTGAAGTCCTAACTTTCGACAAAATCATCCCACCTCTGATTCTCTGTCATCCCACCAAAATTTCCCACCTCTGATTCTTTGTCAAGGCAGATTAATGCGCTGCCTGGGCATTCTGCTCCTAGCCCAGCACCAGCAACGTTTGGTGACTTTGTGTGCCAAACATAGTTGGGTCCAAGCCTAGTCTGAGATGGGTGCCAGAGCCAGCAAGCATAGGAGGCAGGGCCTCAGCTGAGAGAATGGGAAGGGGACCATTCCACTCAGCGGTCACTCATGTCTTACAACCACCTGATCCCTGCCTCTTGTAATTGGCTATAGACTTTTTTTCCCCTCTCAGACACCAGGAAACTGTACGAATAGAAGCCGATTTTCCTATTTAACCTTGCAAGGATAAATCATTACGATGCAAGTGAACTCGGTGCAGGTTACTGCTCAGTCCCTGAAAACCTGGTTCATTTGCAAAGGGATCCTGTCCCCTGCCACCCCAAACACACACACATACGACTGCTCGCTCAGGAGTAGCTGTAGTTGCATTTCTAGTGTCTGCGAGATGAAGCTGTTTTAACAGCCATTTCTGCTCATCCCAGGAGGTACACAGACACTCAGACAGCAGCTATTCTGTGCAGGCCAGCTGTCTGCACTTGACAGACTCATCAGCCTTGACAGCTTAGATTTTATATATATAAAAAAACAAAAACAAAAAACCCCCACAACAACAAAAAAACCAACAACAAAACCCAAAACAAGCCAAAACCAACCAACCCACCCACCCATCCACAAAAAACCCCAAACATGCATCTATCCTCTCTCACTGACAATGTGACCAGAAGCAGCATGACTGCATGCTCCCTGCCTCCCCCTTGCCTACCAACAGCGCCGTCAGAGCCTATAAATACCGCGGGAACGCACGCTGGTGGTGCAGAGCCCACTCACGCCGTCCTCCAGCCTCATTGCCAGATGCCACAGTTCTGCAGGGCTGTGAGGGCACTCCCAGGCTTTTGTAGCAGACCAGAGTAACATGGCAGCATCATTTGTTTCGGAAACAAAACAATACAGAAAGCTTCAGCTGTATGAGTAGAGACTGAATGGTTTCTTTTGATCTTGTGAACCTGTTATCTATACGTCTCTCTCTCCCACCACGCATTTTTCTCCTGCTATTTAGGCACTGTAACACCAACTCCCTGAACAGGCTACCAATCTTAAACCACACCAAATAAAGAAAATAAATAAATAACCTCCACAATATCCTAAACCGAGGGACTCACAGAATACTCCTCTACAGCTCCTCACCATCCTTCAGTTAACAGTAATGTTTAAGGGCATTCAAGAGACCTGCTCTGAGGATCGAGGAGGCAGACCAGGAGTAACCATCCTCAGCTCCTCTGCTCTCAGCACAGTACGGCAAGATGAACTCCATGTCTAATAGCCCGAGATGGACATTAGGAAGGAACTAGTCACTTACCAAGGAGATGGTAATCAAAGCCACGTCTCTGCAGATTCGGTGGCAATGAGGTATGAGACATGATTCCAGTTCTGAGGCTAGGAAGATGCTTTCAAATGGCTTAAATTTTCTCACTAAATCCCATTATTTTCTAATCCCAGTTCAATTTCTACAGCAAGTCCCCCTTTCCTTGGGTTTCCCTTGGGACGGTAGGACTGCATTTCAACTTTTCAGGACTAACACTACTCCCTCAGACCTCAGTGACTACTAACTTCAAAAGGGAACACACTGGGTTCATTAGACTACTTAATGACATTAATTTTGGCACTAATCTTAAAGCACTTAATGCATTTAAAACTTTTTTTTTCCTAAAAAAGAACTAATATAACATAGCAGTCAGAATGGATTTGACAACAATTGTCAAGAACCCCCTAACAGGAGGAAGCAGGCACATTTTAAAAACAGCTTGCCTTATTCAACTTTCACCTGAATTATGACAAAGCATCATCCAGAACCATGCATCAAAATATTTCGCACAACATTACAGCAACAGTTAATTTTTTTTCCAACTGAAGATAACGAATCAAATTAATCTCTGGCCCAGACCCGTTTGGAAGCATATAAGAAATGTGGCCACTGGTGTCGAGGGAAAATCTGGATAGGAAGAGTAAGAAACCACCAATGGGGATACAATCAGCACAAAGTCTTTAAATGTTTACATCTGGATGATTAGAATAATTTGATAATCAAGGAACAAACTGCTTTCTTACTAATTCTGAAATTCTAGCATTCACTCAGGCAAGAACAATACAAGATGCTAGTAGTGTGAGCTGTTTCATACAGATAAGCAATGCTGGAAGGAAGCAAAAGATGCTAAATGTTACTCAAGGGAGAAGCAACAGCAGTAGAGTTAGAGATGTAGAACAAATTTAGCAGAAAAAGACTACTGACTTGGAAAATTCACATTACAAGAAATTATGGAAAGCTAAAATAAAAATTTCTTGTTATAAAAGTTACTACATATGTCATTAATAGAATCCCATGATATTTCTGTGTAATTTGATTTATAAATGTAATTAATTGTTGGATCACACTGAATCTGAAAACACATTGAATTCAAGATAGATAAATTGGACATAGTTTGAAGATTTGATGTACTGAGGGTGGTGGGGTGGAGTGAAGAACAAAAACAACCAAGCCTGTAAAAATTTAGAGGTCTCCTAAACACAGAAACTGGAGTTGGTTTTGTGAGAGTTCTGGCATGCTCAGCAGCTGATCTTACATGCAGTTGTTTTTTTCTCTACTTGAGAACTATTACTTTGTTCCTCTCTTGAAATCAGAAAAGACAAATCCCCATGAAAATTAACCAAAACCCAAATACATACCCAGTAAAGATGAATTATTTTTAATTTTCTTTTTTAAAGTCTATAAGCAGTAAGTTCATGTACTTTGAAGGAAGTATTTTGCATCTTCCTATTTGATTTGCCTTTGTCTACAAAGCCAAAGAGGATAGCAATCCACAAACGTTTGAAATGTTCTAATGTAGAAAACAGGGCAATATTTACCCACAATAAACAGAGCTACTCCTCCTCTAGGTTGGAATATAAGCAGCACTGTCAAAAATCGTAGTTGTCTAAAAGCATCAAGTGTGATGCCATCTGACAGTAGGGTCAATATTTCATTGGAGATCAAAGATTATTTTGCAAGTTTGATCTGTTTGCAGGAGAAGCAACTGCCAGCCTTCAATGTGTATGTATCTCCTATAAATTCAAGGAGGTAATAATTCCACAGTACAAAGCTATGATGTGACCACAAATGGAATATTGCATGCAGCTCTTATCTCAACGGATTGCAAAAAAAGATGTACAATAACTAGGCTTATACAAAGAGGGCTAACTTAAATGATATAGGAATTGGAGGATAAGATACTGAATATGAAGACAGACTAAGGAAGCTAAAGTTATATAATCCAGAAAAGAGGATTGAGCAGAATATGATCATAGTCTATAAATATCTTACAGGTGACAATATAGATGAAAGAAGAGAATTATTGAGAGTCCTGGTAGAGGATAAGATGAGAAGCAATTTCCTTTAGCTCAAGAAGGAAAAACTGAACAGAGCAATGTAGGCCAAACATTTCTGAAACCTAACACCCCATAGCAGTGTGCATGGGACAGCATTTTAACCAAGGTGGAGCCATTTCACGCACGTGGCAGTTCCAACAAAGTGGACGAGTCCTGTGCCCAGCCCAATCCTATGGTCATCTGCCAACAAAACGGATGGGGTTTTGTTTTGCTGACTGGGGACCAAACATCAGAGATGAATCTGAAGAGATACTAAAGTTAGGTATGGTTTTAAACTTAGCAGATAGGCTGTCCAAAAGCAATTACTTCTGTTTATCCCTGCAACTTATGGGAGACAGATTGTTAGTACTAGTCACAGACAGGAAAAAATGCATTAACATCGAAAATAACCATCATAACAGTTAAAGATAGACATGCAGCAAATGCCCAGGATATGCCTTGGACAGTAAGAGATTACTTGCTCTCAATTAATTCAAATTGCAAATTTTCAAACAGTGTAAACATAAGCACTAATTGCTTATAGCAAATAAATTGGAATGAGTAAGTAGACATTTACCTTACAGATTTAAAAAAGTTTGAGTTTGCAAATACATTCAAAGAGCAGCAGAAGTCTACAAAAGAAGACAAGAAGCTGGCTGTAAGTTTTATATGAGATCCAGAAGGCTGCTATTGTACCACGCAGACATAAGCACAACCTGCAAAACCACATTTGCATGCTGGTAAAAGCTTAGGCTCTTCCCTGGTTTTGTGCTGCTCTGGCTACATCGCTGTCACAACGCAAGCAGCCACTTAATGATATTTTAAAAGATCTGCAGGAGGACTGAGTTGATGCACTCGTCTGCACTGCAGGCAGTCATATACTAATGGACGTAAGTCCAGGGGTTAACATCTTCCTAGTAAGGCTTCCCAATAGTCAGAGGAGAATGACGGGCTTCTGAGATGGGCAACTCAGAGATGCTCTGCTTGGAGATGTTTCTCTGATTGCAGACTGAGCCAAAGGTGGAGGGAGGCCTTGTTATGCAGCTTTGGGGAATACTCCCCTCTCGCATCAAACATACCATACTCAGAACCAGGTATAGCTCTGTCCACTAAATTCTTATAACAGCAGCATTTTACCTTGGGTTGTACACCTGTAATACTCTTAAGTCTGTTTCTGATAAAGTGGTAAGCAAGAATGTTTTCCCCTTAATAGTACTGCTGCACACATCTTGGGAAGATTTTGTTACTTGATTGCCAATTATCATGAAAGCGCACATGAGAGTACATCTCTTTGCCCCACAAAAATGGCCATTTCAGACATTACATCTGCAGTAGAAATGTCACAGGTTCAAGAAAGGTAACTGACTGCAGTCCATTTTCTGACAAACATTTGTACAATGGTATTTTTCTACAAACACATACAAGGTACACAATCTTACAAGCTCAGAAGAGAAACACTTCAGTAGTTAAAAGTGTCCGCAGAGCTACAGATTTCCCTTCCCTTCAACAGAGGCTTTTGGTTTGTTGTGGGGTTTTTTGTTTGTTTGTTGTTGTTTTATCACTTTTACATCATGCGTTTGTGATCTCTACAGTACTATTACAGTACACTAGATTATACACCACTGTTTACTGGAGAGGAATGGTCAACAACCAACCAAAGCCTACTTGTTCCATCCAAGTCCCTTGTTAATGCAGACAGGCTGATATGCACAGTTTTACACAGACATTTCAGATGCACTGGGTGCCATCCAAGACATATTGCTCATGCGCCACTGCAGTACCTTCTTGTGGCATTTATTTCCATTTCAGCTGGCATCAGAAATACTGGGGCTGAGACTGTTTTGAATAAAAAAAATATGTCTGCCTAGAATATGATCTTTTATGTATTTCACTGCTGAATGTTGCGAGCAGTTGAAATGACAATGTATGAGTTTTGGGAAGTCTATATTCCTACTGATGTGAAGTGGTAATGGACACGATACAAGAGGCATTATGGTGTAGTGTTCCTGTACTAACCACTAGACATTTCCCAAGTCATTAAAACTACTGTCTCCTCTTAGGGATGTGCAAAAAATTCCACTTACCAAAGAACTTTCTACCCAAACATATTTCAAAGACTTTCACTTCTCCTTTCTAACCTCATGGACATACCACTCTCACTCTCTCTTTCCACTGGGCCCATGACTGAGAAAAAGTATCTTTGCAAACCCATTTCTTTCTTCTTTCACCCCAAGAGAAGGTGCCATTCAGGCTCAAAACTCAAAGGACCTTCTGAAGAGGGGAGGGAAAAATGAGGAGAAATTAATGGGGAAAGAAGACAGAACATGTGAAAACACAGTTTCCATGGATCTTAGAATCGTAGAATACTTTAGGTTGGAAAAGGTTCTTAACATTATCAAGACCAACTATTAATGTAACACTACCAAGTCCACCTCTAAGCCATTTCCCTAAGGACCACATCTACACATCTTTTAAACACCTCCAAGGATGGTGACTCAACCATTTCCCTGGGCAGCCTGTTCCAATGCTTGACGATACTTTCAGCAAAGAAATTTTTCCTAATATCCAATCTAAACCTCCCCTGGAGCAACTTGAGTCCATTTCCTCTCGTCTTGTTGCTCATTACTTGGGAAAAAGCTCGTATCTTATTCAGATATGAGCTGGAGCAGTATCACACATCACTTTCACAATGAGATGCCAACTTGCAGCTCAAGTCAACAGAAGTTGCTGGCAACATCAATGTGTTGTCACAAAGATGGACGTTCCTAGGATGTAGGAGCACAGAGGATCCCAGGAGCCCTTAGGGATTAGACAAAAGCCTGATCTCATCCTACTGCTCTAACAGAATAATCAAGGAGAAATTCTGTTAGGGGCTCTGTGGACATCTTCTCAATGTCTTTCTTGGATGTTACAACAGGATAGGGCTACCTTCAGCCCAGCCTTTTATCCCACTTGGTGTTCTGCACACATACTGAAAGTCAGGATAACCTTCACAGTCTGTCCCAAGGAATTAAGGCAGCAAATGAGTGGAATACATAGAAATAGCTGTTTTGATTTGCAAAAACTAACCAGGTAAGCTGTATTAAAACACTGCTACAGTTACAAACCTAAGATCATCACTGGCTAAGGATTCAGATCAATGGCACTTCAGATTGCCAAAAAAGAGAAACAGAAGATGTTTATGACTCAGCACCTCATCTACTACTGCTTTTGTCACAAAGTCACTATGTGTGTATACAAGCTACAGACAGGCATGTAAATTGGGTACCCAGTGCTTATACAAAACTACTGACTTTGACTAAACATTAATTGAACAACATTATTAGGCTAAAATTAATATTGATTAACTCCCTACTTTGTTGATTACACACTATAAATTAAAGAGAGATTTATCTGAACAAATACAGTCCAATAAGTCCTTTTCAGGAATGAAAAGTGTGACGGCAAGAGAGGCTGTTACCCGCAGCAGTTACTCAAGGCTGCAGACACCAAATCTGGTCTCACAACATGAGTTATAAACCCACTTTTGTTTATTACGACAGCCTACCCATTTGACATCCACCCTAATAAATGGTTCTCAATGAAAAGCATGCAAATACACAACATTTTCTCTGGCTTTCCCCAGAGCATTGAGGATCATTAGGCAGATCTTCATCTTTCTGCAAGAGACGTCAGCATAGTTTTCAAATTTTACTAATAATGTCTTGAAATAAGGTTTGCAGCAGAAGATATATTAAGCCAAAGTCATAACTAGTCTGAATCTGTGTGGACGTGATTTTTGAAGGTGACTTTGCCCTCAGCTTTAGATATATTTGCAGAACCAAAGTGGTTTTATTTGGTGGATATTCCCACCCTCAAAAAGACATAATTACTATCAAGAAAATAAAAGTACCAATCCAGAACTACTTCTGATCACAGCAACCGAGTTGCTTCTGTTCTCAGACACAGACTTGTTTATCAGAAAGCAGAGATAAAAGTGCAAATTCATTTCCCTTTAAAATTGGACAAATAAGTGCACAAATTTTACTTGATTTGCCCAGATTTTATAAACAAAAGCATGCAAGAGATTTAATGCAGTATAAATATGATAATTTTCTTAAGAAAGTTGCCAGCCATGGTTTAAAGTTATAGTTAAGTTCCCAGATAAGTGTATCAAACGAGAGAGAATTAGTATCTTTGAAATCAACACAGCTAAGAGAGGATTTTGTAAAATCTACTCAACTCAACAGAAGATAATCCCCCAATATAAAAATATAGTTCAGATTTTTCAGATACGTATATTAGCAGCATAGGAAATAGAAATGAAACATATTTTAGGTGCATCTGCAATCTTTTATACTTGTCCAGTATATTTTAAGTATATTATTTAGAAACAAATTTCTTTATCTGTCAACTCAGCCATATTCTCATTGAGAGCACCAGATTTTGATGCATTTTTAAATATGATCTTAGAGGCATACAGAGCTAAAGTGAAGGTGACATTTTATTAGTAGCTGTAGGCAACCCTAGTTCTGGCTACTTCTATTCTTATTTATCTCTCAGTGTACATTAATCTGCATCTTTTAACTTTATTGACTAATAACAATATTCATTGGAGACTGGGTCTTTCTTGTCTAGTGATAGGAAAGAAGAAAGGTCACGAGGTAAAAGAAAACTTCATTTTCATTGGCACTTTAACACATTGCTCCTAAGAGAATGCAAGTTGCTTTAGAAAGGTTTAGAAATATATTGGTGGGCCCTTTACTGCTGAGCCAACTAAAAGCCCATCCATCTGTGCACAATCCAATGCAATAAAAGCACAGTAAAAAGGATAGTTTCTGTTCACTTTTTTTGTAAAGCCTCACTTGCGTTTTATTGCAAACTCCACGGTAACTTCACAAACCCACTTAAAGTAACATCAGGGTTGTTTCTTAATGGGAGATACAACAGGAAAGAAAAGGTCGCAGTGCTGTGAGATTTCCTTTTCGACAATGAACAGGGTTAGAAGGGAGTAGGTCCCAGTGAGCAGATTACTCTAAAATGAAACCCAGGGATGACAAGGCAAAGCCCGGGGTCCAAATCGTGTGACAGCAATCTTCTCCCAGCAAGTCTGGGGTCAAGAAGTGGCTACCTACAAGGCCGGCATATATATATGTGTGTATGTATACATATATAGCATACATATGTATGTATGTATAGATATATAGATAACCCACCACAAGTGATGTTGATATGTTTGCCCAGTCAAGCAACCAAGTAAACAAACAAAACCCTCTAAAAGTCTAGCAAATCTGAAGGTTAAGGCTACCTTTGTCAGAAGAAAACTAGTATCAGAGAATATGGGAATATCAAAGTAGGTTTCCTAACTGGCTGTAACTCAGCCTTTTATCATCTTTTAATTGAAACTGAAAACCAAGAGAGCAGCAAGGGTGTTTCCGAGAAACCAAAAAGCATCATCCAGCCACATTAAAGTATATTCACACAACTGCAAGGAGATTGTATCACCCACAGGCTATAAAGCACCACTCACCTGTCACTCATCAGCTGACAGTAACTGGTCACGGATGTGATCCTACGTGGTAGCAACATGAAGCAAAATAGGTGAGCTGCCAGTACATTTAGTCATGACAGTCTGAGTAGCTGCAGAAGGAAATTATTTGCATTTCTAGTGTTTAAGCTAATGCATTCTGCTCCAGGAACAGGTATCCCTGAAGTTACCATGCCAAAGCTGAAGATGAGTGTCTTCTTAAAGCATGCTTTTTAAGACATGGGTGAAATTACTCACAACCACTAATTAGCTACCAAGGAGAGGCCATTTATTGAGTTATAATAGTATATGCCGACAGATTAATTATGGTTCCTGTAAGTAACTGGGAGATCAACAGCAACACTGGTTAGAAGTGTGGGAAAGACTCACATCCAGCATGTGACAGTCGCAACAGATCCCCAAGTGCAGATGCAATTCTGTCAGCATTAGAGGATCTTTGGGGAGCTGCTCTAAGTAGCCATGGGAAAGCACAGATTCAGAAGGCTACACCACCGTGACTCACATTGAAGGCTTTTGTCAGAGTTATATCATTCCCACACAAACAACAAAAACCTTCAAAATCTCAGCAGTATTTTAAAACACAGGGTTGGGTTTGGAGTATCTTGTTGTGACACTACAAACACTGAAGGGGCATTAGATTTTGTTACAAGCAAGGTTTAAGAGCCCTTATGATTTTTATTCAGCCTTCCGTACCCCACTCCAGTCCACAGTAAGCATTGTGGGATGTTCACAGTACTTAATTAACAGTGACAGTCTTTCCATCACCTTCCAGGCATCTGCATTCGTACAATGTGAATGCTGACGGGTGAAGGAGGGAGAGAGAAATGCAGTGCATCTCTCAGTGTTTGCCCAGACCCCTTGCTCTTTGTGGAGAAGTAACTTCTGACATTCCCTACTACTTGATCAAAACCCAGCAATTTAAACATCTCTGAACCCAAAGGAGTTGAGACTCCAAACCTGATACTCTGCGAATGAAAACTCTGAACTTGCATACCAGAACAATGACAGATCAGAATCTCATATATTCCTATCTGCAGGAGCAAAAGATTGTATTTTAATTTAATCTCATAGGTATAACATACATTAATAAAAAGTACAAACAGTCTTTTAGTCACTTTGATCACACATAAGCAAACCATCACCAGATCCAGGCAGTATTTAATCCAGTGCTGTATAATAATTATTGAGTGGATTTACAACATATAGAAAGGTTGCATCTGCTCCCAAAATGTTTTTACAGCCTTTTCATTTAAAATCTCTGCTCTTGTTCTATAGGATGTTCAATGTTACAAAACAGCCAGCAAAATTTCCATTAGTTCTTCTGGCTAGATGCAGGCACACAGCCACAATTATGCTAATGAGATCCTAGAGGTACGCACACAGTTTTGTTAATTGAATGACATAACAGAAAAGTCATTTTATGGTCTTCAAAGCTCAGATTCTATCTTCTATTAGTTTAAATCAGGCTCAAATGCTGAATAGGTGCTTTACTGCCCATTGATGAGAAAAATACATGCCAACAGGGACAAAGGTAATAGGCCACCATAAATACAGGACTAGATGGTGTGGACATTGCACTAAGCACTTCAATGCCATGTATCTACATCCAAAAGTATTCTTTTTTGGGGAAACACACCCCAATTCACTTTTCTGTAGAGTGCTCTGCATCTGGTATGGTTTTCTGCTTCCCTTGTTGCCACTGGGACAACCAGACTGTTCAGACTTCATTTCATGAAATTGTCAGATTAGTGTTAATGTCTTATCTATATTTGCTTACCAACAAATGTATACCTATTTGTATTTAACAGATGACAGGAGTCTTTCTAGAGCTCCACTTGTTCTGTATGCAGCTGCCCAGACTTTTGCTGCATGCCTGGGACTGCGGTTCTGACACAGCTGTTTTCTAAAACTTGGCTGGACCTTCATAAAGCCTCGCTTCAAGCATCACAGTCAAGTGCTTTTGTTTGGTTTGGGGTTTGGTTTTTTTTTGTTGTTGTTGTTTGTTTGTTTTGATTTGGTTTTTTTGTTTGTTTTTTGTTGTGGGTTTTTTATCTGTCAGTAAACATACCGTGACTCTAACAGAAATAAAGCAGTAGAGAACAAGGCAGAAAAGTGCAAACAGTGTTTTTCTAAACATTTTCATGTTGGGTTTTTTGTGGGTTTTTCATTTTTTGTGGGAAAATGTTTTTCTTAAACTGTTTGTGAGGTCAAAAAGACACAAAACAAAAAATTACACATTCAAGTTTTTCTCTGAACCATTTTGTAGAATTTTTCAGGTGTCACTGCAATAAATCCTCCAGCACCCCCTTTATGCTCTTGTATCAAGCTATAGGCTGTCTGAGCAACTAGATCATGCTAAGAACAACAGGTACGTGGTCCCTTTTTACTCATTTTATAAGCCTGCTTCTTATTTATTCCATACTGTTACAGTCAAATCCTGCCACCGATGCCCACTTCCTTCTCAGAAGGAAGACCTGTTGAGGTCACAGGGCTGAGTCTTCACAGTCTTAATCACTGCTCAATGACTCCCAGCAGCATCTAGTTATGACATCAATTACGGACCTCTGAGGGGGCGGGTGGAATAAGAAAGTTTATCAGACTCTAAATGACCACTACACCTTAGGGAAAAACAAGGTCTGATCCAAGTGGGAGTCTGGTCTTGTTTTTTTTTTTTTAAAAAAAAGCACGTACATTAACCCTCATGGAAAAGAGATCCAGTCATGTTGGTTTGCATTTTTTTGCAAGTATAGATAATAACCCTTTATATTTCAAGTAACAATGACTTTCTATACTAATTGTTTTTTATGTCTCTGTGTTGAAGGCTTTCGGGGCTCGGAAAACAAGTCAAGATGCTGAACAGCATGTGTGTACTCAAGATGACAGCCTTTGGCAGAGGACACAAAGGCTTCAGAATATGGGTGAGCACAGCAAAGGGCCACCCGTGTGTGTCAGGGATGATGGGGCTGTCTGCTAGAAACCTGGCATACTGCTCAAATGGGAGTTTGTTCATTCTGTGCCTCATTGATGAATGTTAACATACGATTGCACTCGCCGAGTATTTTTGTGTCTTTATAACCACTTTATAAGCGCTGGGACATACTATCATCCCTCTCTTCCCTCCCCCAGCTGATGGACACTACATTCCATAAAAACATACACCCTTAAGACTAGGTGGATGTCTATTACAAAGATTTTTCTGCTTGATTTTAATCCAAAAGAGCTGGCATTGAGGTGGTGTTTTTTAATTAAAACCGCCTTCGCTCAGATTTTTTTTGTCTGGTGAAGCATCTATCAATCAGGAGGAGTCACCACAGGATGCACCCGGTGGCAGGAGGCTGTTTCGTTCCCTCCCCCAACACCAGACACTGACGTTTTTCTTTCTCCACTCC
>VZRW01001039.1:352332-365351 GCA_013398125.1 Aegotheles bennettii | reverse complement strand
ACTTCATTAACTAAATGCACTGAATAAACCTTAACATCCCAGCTAAATCCTATTGGGCCTGGATTTGCTGCTTAATGCTAAAACCCAAGCGACCCATTTTTCTCCTGTTGATACTTCTGTTGCTGGTGGCAGCCAGCAGAGCAAAATACCCAACCTCAAAATATTTTAATGTAAGGAACAAAACCCAGAGAATTCATCACTCACTCTTTCTGCTGCTGCTCATGAACTTTACGTAAGCTCTACTTCATGTGTCAAAGCTTCCCATGCTTTTGTGCTTCATAGGCAACACAGTGAGTCTGTTGCTTAGCAAATGAATGCAACAAAGTGCATCTGTATTAAAAGTGTGACAAGATCTCTTTTAAAGAAAAAATATCTTGAAAAGTCCACGTAGAATGCACAGAAATTTTTTTCTCAATCTCTAGTCATGACGTTGTTATAAATGTGACAAGATGGAGACCCCACTAACTGAAAACCTTTGGGAAAGACGAACAAGAAGAGTAAACCATTTCAGTGCTACAGATTCATTTTGAGTTCCTACCCTTATCTTTTACTTTGAGTTGTAATAGTTTGCCTTCCCAATGTCGCGTAGGCAACAGAAAAGGCTAAAGTTTATTCACCATCCTCTTGCCTCCTGGCTGCCAGCCCTCCCGCTGCACCCCAGTTATAATTGCTGTACCTAATCTCACCTCGGCTGTGCTGCCCAACGCTTCCTTCTCGGTCCCTGACAATGAGCAGGAGTCGTGATGGTCACTTCCCAGCTTTATTACCGAAGCACCCAACCCGGGTTATCCATCTGGCTGCAAAGTCTCCCTGTGGTCGCATTAACAGCTTTGTCTCCTGACTGCTCCTGGGGTCACCAGCCTGCCCTTACTCCTTGCTCAATCAGACCTCTGACCTCTCTGCCCCCTACAAAACACCACCACCATGAGTTTCACCATGGCATTTGCCATTCCAAAATCCTTGCCTCCTGCAAATACCTCTTTTGCCCTTCTGTCACACAGACCTGAGGCTTGAGCATCATAAGCTTCGTAAGCTTCTCTACAACTTACTGCTGCAGTGATACACCCTTGCTCATCTGCAGGGTCCCTTTGCTGTTGTCCCTGCCCAGCGTGCTCAGCTCCAGTCCCCAAGCACCGCTGAGCAGGAGGTCCAGCTCACCCTCAGCTCCCCCGTGTCCTGTCCTGCTTCCCCCAGCACAGAGCCCCAGGAGAGGTGCAAACCACCGTGCTTGGGCTAGGACAGCCTCCTGCTCTGTGATGGTTCCATGCGCAGGAAATGGAGCACTCCCCTCATCACTTGCAGAAGTCACTCACCACATTTGCGGTAATCTCTCCGCAAAGGCTATTCCAGCTTGCGCTTGGGTATCCAACCAACACATCAGTCTTCAATTTTGACTTATATTTTTAATACCACATTTCACTTTACATTAATATCAGACCTCAGTGCCCTACAGTGCTGAGGCTGGTTTCTAAGAAGAGCTGCATCCTGAAATGCCTACCCTACACACACCCACCGCTTTGCCTGGCAAATTCCTGTGACATTCAGAGGCTGCAAATTCTGAAAAAGAGAAGGGACCTACCTAGACATCTGGTAGAAATTCAGTTATCCCAAATAAAAATTGTATTTACAAAGAACCTAAAAGCAAATCTAATCTAACGCTGAAGATACTCAGCACAGGTTACACATTAAGATTATTAGTACGATGTCTTTTATGAGAAGGCTTTCAAATAAAGGCGCTTTCTTCCTGACTGTGCACTCACATTAATGTATTTCTTACAAATACCACTAATGGAGCGTTCATCATGTTTCTAGCTCCTCTGAAGTAACAAGAAAATATATTGAACCATGTAAGAATAAAATTAATATATCCATGTTGCTACATGTTATCATATTGCACACACTCTACAGATGTGTTTAAATATGGTCCTTGAAGGAAGTAATGGCATTGACTTCAATATTACAGCAATATTCAAACCAGGATAAATTGGAGACCAAGAGTGATAAGGAAGGGAATCAGTAAACCAGACAGCTATATTCTTGAGGACTTAGTTTTGCAGCATGGACACAGATGAGAGAAAGAAAGGAAACAAGATTCTTTTGTAAGAAACCTGCTATTTCAGATTATAAGGAAAGTGAAAATATTTTTGTTCACCTGATTATAGATTAAGAAGGTATGGAGTAATAACCACATGATCAATCCAGTTTACGCTTTTCTTTAATACAATGAATAGACTACTAGATAGATGACATATTTATTAAATTTATGAGTAGGCAAGCCTCAGCTTTTCCGTTTATTTTATTTTTATAAACTCTTGCCTTATTTTAGTATGGCCAATTCCTGGATTCCATTCTGAACCATCCTCAGTGATAGTTCATGAACCAGGAATCTTTGTAGGGATAAACAGCGGACAAACGGACTACCAGCTGCTCAGCTCCATTTTTACTATTGTTCTACTTATAAAACCATGTATTAAAGAAACAAACAAGACCTACAGCTAGACTGGATGGTACACACATTTCTAACAGCATTTTTTAAAAACATCTGAAGATAGACACGCATAGCAATTTTCAGCTATGACTGTATTTTGCTGTCTACAACCTACACAAGAGCTGTTAAAATATGATTAGGTAATACATTAACTGACTGTTTATTTTGCCAGTAGCACTAACACGGTTATCAGAAACACAAATAGAAGTTGTACACTAAACATACCCATGACCAGTGTACTAGGACATTCTAGCAGGCGTATCGAAGAGATTAAAGCACAGGTTTTGGCGCATAGGAGCAAAACTTTTTGCAGTTTTAATAGGAATATTATTATTATTAATAATAAGAGAGAGGCACTAAGCCCAGAGTCCTCTCGTATGACTATTACCATAAAGCTATGGTATGTTTCCTAACTTTTCCTTGGGAAACGCACCCTTTGAAGCTCCCCCACCACACCACACACCGAAGGACACAGGACTGCTTGCTCGGACTGTTTACGTTAGCAACTTCAAGCACAAAAAGCCTCCAGAAACGTTACCAGCTAAATAAAAGGAAGCAACTTTCAGTGCTAATCCCCCAGAACACGGGACAATCCTCCAGCCCGGTTCCTTGTGACAGTGATGCTGGTTCACAGGACCTCCGAAACTTCTCAGCCTCTGCCTTTCTAATCCCCCTGCAGCCCGTGTTTTCCTTGGCAAAGGCCACCTCTCGCCTCTCCCCATTTCACGTTGCACTCGCATAATAACCAGGGGTGGCTGCAGCAATGGGGGGAACACACACACACCCACCCCTCCTCCCCAAGCCTCTAGACAATATTATGGCATTTAAACCCTGGAGCTGAGGCTCAGGCGGGGTTACTCACCCCCGGGAAGCCCCCAGGTCCCGGCTGACAGCCCCTAACACATATTTCAGGGCAGCTCACTCCTGCGGGTGATAAACCGGCCCCAGCGCCGCGCCAATCGCTCCTACAGCAACTTGTTGGTCTCAATCTTTCAGCGACTTCGCCCGTCGCAGCCCGTCCCGGGCAGGCAGAGGAGGGAAACTCAGCCCCTGGAGCACAAGTGGCGTGCTCGGCTCCTCGGGCTCCACACAAAGCGACCCCCGAGCCCCCCCCGCGGGCACCACCGCAACTCCAGAAGGCGGGAGAGGCTTTCCCCTCGCCTGCTGCCCCCCTGCCCGCACCCCGGCGGGGCAGAGGCTAGCCTGGGCCCGCCCGAGCGCACGGATGGCCGGCAGCCCTGAGCCCTGCCACGGCAAAGCTCAGCAATGCAAGGCAAAAAGCAGGGCTTGCTTGCTTTTTTTTTTTTTCTCCCCCCCTTCTTTTTCTTCCCCTCCTTTTTCTTCCCTTTCCTCCCTTCTCCCGGTTTTTCCTCTCCTGGCTTAGCCCCTGGCAGATAAACCCGAGTCAGCCAGAGTGTGCTCACGACACCCCCTCCACCAATCATTTCAATTAGTGCCACATGAGAGGAGCTTCTGCCCAAAATCTGCTTAAGAAAGGGCCAGAGGGCAGGGCAATCTCCTTTGCTCAACAATGACCAGAAGCTGCTATAAATATCCAAACAAAAGCACTGTCAAGGCCAGGAATGTCACATCCTAATGTGATAAAAATTGTAAAGATCCGATGTATACCAGAAGTACAAAGGAGGAAAAATAATGCTAAAAAAAGAGACAAAGATTAAAAGCAGTCACCACCTTCCTACCCTCTCCCCCAACACGTAACCTTGTAGTCGGAGGTTATCGGAGTTGTGTATTTCTGGGTGCCAAGCTATTATGTTTTCGAGGTCCCAAATGGCTCGCTCACGATCCCTTTGTGACAGCTGCATGCTAATATTTATAGGTACCCAAGTCTGTGCACCTCACACAACCAAGCACAGTGACCGAGGCTGGTCAGAGGTAGCCTCCAGCCCCACAGGCACATCGCATCACACAAATAGTATAGGCAATGGCTTCTCTAAATTAAAACGTTTACAAGAGGTTCCCAATATACCAATAATAAATCAATACATTAATAAAGTACAGGCTGGTGTGCATCTGTGTCAAAACCAGGGGATTTAATGCGTCCGGCTCATTTTATATCAGCATATTTCAGCACTGTGAGTGAGGAGAAACTCCAGCCTGAGGTTTGTAACTGTACTGAGAGTTAGACCTGAAAACTAAAAAAAGCATTAAAACAAAAAACAAACAACAAAACAAACCAAAATCCCAAAGAAACCTTGATCATCAGGGTGCCTTCACCAGCAGTGCCCAGACCTAGAACTTATGCACCACTTTGCAAACCTCTACTTCGCACCGTGCAAAGCAACTGGATGCTACCTGCTCTGGCATGGGGAGGGCAGAACAGAGCAGAAGAAACGAGTGGTTTAGGTCCCATTTGACTGCTTGTAAACTCTGCAATGCCTTTGAGAGAGCAATTTCCAGTTTGTTGATGGCAGGATGACAACAGCTAGGTTCATCTGAGGGGAAGCCGATAGTCACTGTCACCTAATTCTTCCCATAGACATTCCTGAATGTAGTTATTGCAAAGGGAGGGCACTCAGCTGATGTCCCTCCAACTCTCATGTCTCAGTGTTTATGTACAAATTATGTAAAAGTAGTTAATCCTGTCGACTAACCTCATGTTCTTTTAGAACCAAGATAAAAGCCGCATGAAATTGTCTCTGTGCTTCCTCTGTTTGATTTCCACCAACTCAACAATAAACTTCTCTTCTACTACAAATAAATGTTATTTTCTCCATTTCATTCCCATGCCCTCCCCTGATCATACTTGTTTGTCCTGCTGCAGTGAACACTGCTTTTACATAGCAAACCCATTCACACACAGGATTATCCTCAAAGCACCCTTATCCTCAAAGGATGTCCAGAGATGGTCTTTGCTGGTTTATTAAGTCCCTGAATTTAAGCATGTGCCCTACATAACAAAGAGTATACTTTTAGAAGATCATTTGAAGAAACATTTAAAAGAGAGAATATTTAAGCAAAGCTCATGTAAAACACTAGTCCAAAAGTCATGTGCACAGGCTTGCAAGAACAAAACCGCCCACAGGATTTCCAGACTTCCTAGTTCTAGCAGGGACAGAAATATTCTTTATTTCAACAAAGAGCTTTCAGTAGCCCAGAGTGCACAGATGCAGAACAATAACACCAACACAGACAATACAGACTAAGCATTGTTGGGCCAAAGCCGGCAGCTCAAGAGGCTGACAAAGCCCTCCCTAAGGATGGGGAAGAGAGAAGCAGAACCCCCTGTTCTGGTACAAGCAGGGTGGAGGTCCATGTAGCACAGCACAGCAGCTGGAGTTATGGCAGGACATTCAGCTGTACTTGCAAGGTATTGCATTATAATATAGCTAATAAACCCTGCCTGTTCCACTGGCTGCCCTTTATGTTGGGTCCCATTTTTACTTCAAGAAGGGCCAAGGTGGGTGTCCACAGCAGCAGTACAGACATGCTTTGCATTTGAAAGGAGTGGACAAGACCTTCGCTGAAGGAAAATGAAATTAAAAAATCCTCAACTACAAAAACCCCTCCAGGTAAGCAGTAAAAGATTTTTAGAATAATGAGCTTACCTGGCAAAAACATGACCTATTACTTACATAGCTGCAAGTGAGCAAACAAGTGAGTAACAAGACAGCAAAAATAAGTCACTAGTGGAGTGAAATGCAGGATTGTGTGCATGGTATAAAAATCTAGCCAGCCAGGGAGGTGAATAAATTGGCGGAACTGAGCCACTGATGTTAGAAGTGAAAAAAAAATTATCCTTCTCTCTGAATTTTGGGTGGCTTTTGTATCTTTCACTTCCTGGATCAGCTATTGTTACACAGTTCAGAGACAAGAGGAAAAAAAGGTTATAAAATGAAACAAAATTTCCACTTCTAGTCAAAAGACTCTGTTTGAGCTGATGCATCTTGACCTGGTCCTCATTGTTTTGCATGCTGCTTTCCTACACCAGCTTTTTCTTGGATAGAAATGGTGGGGGAGTCTTGCAACCTCCTTTAAGGATGCTGAAAACATAAGGTGAGGAAAACTGCATGTATGGAAATCAGAGAGGTATTCAGAAGGACTCCCCTTTGTAAGCTTGAAAGTATTGAAAAAGCCATTTGCTTTCCAAATCAAAATACTCTATTTGGTGATAAATCTAAGAGACCAATAACAGAAATTTCCATGAGCAATGTCCCAAAAATAAAATGTATAAAGAAAATATACTGTTTCGTTTGCAAATAATTTAGTATTTAGTATTTATTTGCACTTTGAAACTGTTTATAAAATATTCCACTAATAGATCAGGGTAAGACTTCTTGTCTCATATGAAAGTATGACTATTACCTGGAAGTGGTTTAAGTTAACTCATGATGGAAATGGAAAGCTGGATCAGATACACCAGGTCCTCGCATTTGACATGATTTTCTGAAGAAGCAAGCCTGTATATGGAAACCTATCCTTAAACACTGATTGAAGTTTTTCCTTAAACACTGTTTTGTTTGATAAGTGAAAACTGACATCACCAAATCATCTAGTATTAGTGTTCTTTCCTTTTACATGTCGCTGCTTTTGGAAAAAAATAATAATAGATTATACTATTTCTTTGTCTGAAGAAAATGTTGCAGTTCCGGAGATAAAGACGTATTCAGCTGAGCAATTAAATAGCTAAATAAATGAATCAGCAGAGCAAAAGTGACAGATTTAATTACTGCTTAGAGCTAGGAAGGGGAACTAATTATGGGGTTCATGAACCACATACCATTCTTCTTCTTAAGCATGTGCTTCGATTCTTCTGGATCAAGCTTTGCAAATGCTGTAGCACCAGGCACCAGATTAAGAAAAAAAAAGCAATAAAAAAGAAAAAAAAGCTATTCAAAATTTGGAAAGAAAATTTAATCTTTGAAGAAAGAATAGCCAATACTCTGTTTTAAAAGCCCATGTTCAATTGACTAGATACCATGAGTTAAAGGAACTTTCTTTTAAATAGATAGGCACTAAAAACGTAGTCCTCCAAAAAATGAAATCACAATGAAGTTCACTGCATGTGAATAAACCAAAGATTGCAACAGAAAGCTGTGGTAACTGAGGGATAAAACACATATCTATAGCTATGTCAAGTGATTAGGAACCCTGTTCATCAGAAAGTGTCTGTAGCTGGGAAGCCTGAGAACTGTTTATCGTAGCTCTCTTCTGCTTTGGTCAGTACAGTAGAGCAAGCAATACAGTCTAAAAAGATGCTTTTGTGGCTGTTAACTGCAAAGCCACTAAGTGGTGGAAAAAACTCTTCCTCAGTTTCTGCCTTCTGTCCCATTTCTCTACTTTGCATCTACTTTATCATCCTAATTTTACTCGTTTGATAAGACTGTCAATGCCAATTATTTGAGCTTCCCATTAAAATAATGAGTCTTGTGGTATAACCCCCGCAAACAGACAACTCTTCCCCTCATTAGCGGGAGGGAGAAAGAGGAAAAACACCACATGTACTTCATTTGAATCACATCACTCAATGAATTGCATAATTTTGGTGAGTTTATGACTAGCTTATACAGATGAAAAGAGATAGGTATCGTTTTGGGAAAGGAAGGAGAAAGGAAAGAAAGTACCAAAATATGTGTTTTTTAAAAAATACTTATTAGTGATGGTAAGAGAGAAGTCTTTCATTCATAGCCAGTGATTTTCTAAAATTAAAATCTCAATGTGTGGTGATGTCTGTTTTAGCATAATTTTAAAAATCAACAATTTGCCTCTTTTCCTAAAAATACCTTGCAGAAAAAGATAAATAACTCTGCACAGCTGACCTCATACATCATTCTGAAAAACAATCAGACCTTCTACTCCACTGAGTTTGAAAATTTTTAAAAAGCAGAACACAATGCAAACAATAAAACATCTTATGGCTGGGAAAAATCTAAATCCACCCCAGCTATAGCCATGTTCTCCTTCCATCCCACCATTAATTTTGTCAGATTGAAGATAGTTGTGCCCAAACCCAAAGATGTAGGCTGATCCCTGAGAAGGCTCACTGGATGATCAAAATTGCCATCATCATCCAAGATTACAACATCAGCTCTTCTTGGTTCTCTGAAGGCAGCCAAAACCCAGGTCTATTGCATCAATAAAGTCCAAAATGAACTCTATCTTGAAAATCAGTGTCTGGGATTCTGTTCCAAGGGAGACTCTATCTGCAGGGAACCAGGAGCACTGTACATGCAAGATAAGGTAAAGCCAGGATTTTTATTTTTATTTTTTTAATTGGAATTATGGTGTACCTCTAGAAAAGTGGCACCCCTTGCCTGGAATTCCAGTGCAGTTAGATCAGAAGAAAATGCACTTTGTACCTTGACACATAGCAAACAGAGAGCAGCTGATCTTCAAAAGAGACACAATATGTTTGAAACATTAGATACAAGTTGCATTAGCACTCTTACCATATGAATTTTACAGCATCTGTTATCTATGTTAATAAAGTGTGATATCTATAGAAAGTCACCGAGGTACCAATGATCACTAATCTTGCAGAACACATGCACAACTGGTATATCATAATAGAGATATTGTGATTGTATAAATAACCTCAGTGGAGAGGGAGGAGTTGAAAAGGATCCCAGGGACAGATAGTCAGCAGACTGCCAGAGGACAAAGGGAGCGTATACTCCTGGTGCACAACAACGCTTCTGATCTCAGGAGGCAAAATCAGCTGTATTTATCTGACGGTCCCTGCCAGGCTGACATGGAAATGACCATTTAAGTATCTGAAGTGTCCTTCCCAAGTCAGAACATGAATGGCATTTGCATTTGCACCCAAAAGCACAGCCACAAAGGAATACAGGGCATTTGGAAATGGAAGTCATGCAGAAGTGAGCTCGCCACCTGGGAGGATGGCTGACTCTATGAATCCACCATCTTCTGCTCTCACCACAGGGCAATGCAAAATAAATCCCTCAAGGGATACGTGAAACAGGAGTCATGTTTAAGTATAGACCAGAAGCAAATTTGTCATTGTTTTATTTATACCTTTTTGCTCTCAATCTTGCACTTGGATGTTTGCCCTTAAGTGTTGCTTCACATAGTTTTGCAGTGTTTTACCACCCAGTCAGTCTGGTGCAATGGAGAACAGATGAAACAAAGTGAAACCAGTAGATTCTCAGTAGAAAACAAAGACAAAGAAGTGTGCAAAGGGTTTTTTGATACATGAGTGTCTGAGACATAAGAGTTTCCTCTGTCAGGGTCATAGAAGCCCAGAGCTGGCAAGTGTTTCCTTCGTATATTCAAAGGGTCACTGGGGGATGAACAGGAAGGGAGAACTTCACTCACAGGAAAGGGATTAGCCCTAGCAGGCATGAACTAACTCCTCTACCGCAAGAAGCACACGGCAAAGCAGTATTCCACAGTTCTGGGTGAGCCCTGGGTTTTCAAACAGGCTCCAGCACTGTGTTTGGTTGTTACAGGGGAGGTAGGAGGTCATTTTTCACTGCCATGGGGAACATGCCAGTTTACCAAAGCTGCCCTTCAGTAAGTGTGCTTGTGAAGATTTACAAAAGAGGTGAATAAGTATGCCAGTGGGTGTAAGAGGAATTGCTAGTTGACTGGTATAAAGAAGAAATTACCATGTTTTTTGTATAAAGTCTAAAAAACATTTATACACTACTAATCACAGAGCTAAAAATAATTTTACATCACCCACCATTTTCTTCTTTTAAAACTCAAAGAAACAATTTCTTTTTTTCTTTGTTTTTTTTTTTTTTTTGAGTGCTCTATTGCATTTTCCTAATAGTACATCAGAGACCACAAGCAAACATCTGGTCTCCACTGAAGACTAACGTAAAAAACAATCAAGCTCCTTGACAATAATAACAACTGAAATAACGGGAGCCACTGTCCAAACCAAAAGCTGAAGTAGACATCCAGCCATGATGCCCAAAGGGCTTTCACTGAGAAGGGCAAGGATGCCTGCATATAGACGTCAGAGCTTGCTTAATGTTGGAATAAGTTGTATCTGAGGAAAAAACAGAAATATGACAGAAATAGGGGGAGGAAGGAAGCATGAGAACTGGCTAGAGGGCAGCCCTTGAAGACCGAGCCTAAGCAAAACTCATAGAAATTTCCTTCTTTCTTGTAATGCAAAGGTATACCAAAGAGGAACCAGCCATAATGAGTACAAAATAAGGAGTAAGAAATCCTATCCTCATGAACTTCACAATACAACTCTTGGCATAATACAGGTGACTAAAAGAATTATAATATGACTCACTGTGACACTTCTGAACAATTAGAATAAAAAGCTGTCTTGATTTGTAAAACCAGAGAAGTAGTTTTGTTGTAAAAACTGGCCACTTTGAAAAACGCTGGGGGCAACGCGAGGGAATAACACAAGCACAGATGAACCAGGAGAACAATTCACAGATCTAAAGAAATACTTCAATTCTATCTCTTAAGGCCTGAGGTTTGCGCCTTGAAGGAACAAGCTTCAGGGCACAAAAATCAGTCAGATAGTTATGGAATAGACTTGGGAATTTCCACTTCTAGACTCTGAATTTGGCTACTGAATTTGTAATTTCTGGAAATTCCCATGGTAGAAGGTACAGAAATTACTAAGCCAAACATCCCCAAAACATGGGGAACTGGAAAGTCAAAACAGAACCACCTTTGTGGTTCAAATCTCAAATGCAGACAGCGAAGGCAGAACATCTGTACATCCATCTGCAATGAAAATTGTGTTTAATACTAAATTGTTGGATTCACAACAAAGGACCTCAGGTAGAAAAAGAAGAAACTGAGATAGCCATGAGGGGAGAATGAAATGCTGATAATATCATCTGCATTTTGGAACGAGTAGCATAGTACATACAACATTTAGACCAAGGATGCTCCCTGAATTTCTAAATATAAACAATGCCATGATTATTTCTCATTTAAAGACTATAAACATTTTGCATGTTTTTTATTCTAGAGCCAGCAGAAGCTTTTCAATGGCTCAAACAAAACTGACAGTCAGTCCTCCTAAAATAACAGATGGGACAAGGCCACCCCTGCCTGTCACAGAAAAGTGGGGAATTGCAATGGAGAGATCTAGAGGATCCATGCTGCTAATCTGGCTGCCTCCTGGGACTGATACCAGTCAGCTCTCACAGCTGCTGGCACTGGGCATTCTACCAATAGTTTCCACTCCTACTTTAGGGGCAGCAGCAGTTTCAGACAACCTGTTTTTCCCAGTCCTAATATGGACAAAATTGGGGGGGGGGGGGGGGAGGCAGAAGGGGGAATGGGATGTTAAGGGACATGCGCTTTATCCTCCCAGCAGCCTGTTACCTTAGGCAATTTCTGCTTTGTCTGTACTCACAGCCAGTCCTGTTTGCTGCTGAAAGCTGAGGACACAATTCAACTTTCCTTCTTCTGCATTCTCAAAAGATTCAGCAAACATTATGTTCATCAGTGTAATCTTATAATTTTTCTGAGAGCTGGGGGGCCTTGACCCTAAATGTATGAAGTCCATGTTGTGTCAGTCATTTCCTTCTCCAGGGTCATCAATGTAATATCATTCTCAAAAAAGTGAACAGTTCACCTGTAATGATCAAGAATTTTTTAATATACTGTCCATATTGTGCTCTTCACGTTCCTTATGCAACAATTTGAGTGCAGTGAAATCCTTGATGTAAAAGGTGACCATGAGATATTTTTTCATGTGCTGGTGCAACATAAGAGTTATCAGTGTGCCAGGGTAGAGTCTGACTAGTTTGATCAGGATACTACTGAAGAGCCAAAGTAAATAAAACATTTTAAACCAGGAACAGCTCTGAAGTGTTGCACATTGTACAGTACCATCAGATGTGTTGCATTAATACTGGCTGATAACAAAAAAAATTCAGTAATTATTAGTGTTTTGAGCCAGAGTTATTAAAACCTCATGCAGGTATATTTGTTATAGCTTTTCTGATAGATTATACCATTATTGGTCAAATGCATTAGCATAGCAACAACAGGAAAAACACACAGAAAAATAATTATATTCAACATAAAATCATACATTAACATACCATAATGACTTTTTATATCCAATGTCATATCTTATTTCATTTCATATCCTACTTAATATGACTTTGTCATATCCTACTTCAGTACCCAAGGGTACTGAGGGAGCTGGAGGAAGTGCTCACCAAGCCACTTTCCATCATCCACCAGCAGTCCTGGCTAACCGGGGAGGTCCGTGTTGACTGGAGGTTAGCACATGTGACACCCATCTACAAGAAAGGCTGGAAGAAGGATCTGGGGAACTACAGACATGTCAGTCTGTCCTTGGTGCTGGGGAAGGTTATGGAGCAGATCATCTTGAGTGCCATTATGCAGCACATGCAGTACAACCAGGTGATCAGGCCCAGTCAGCATGGGTTCATGAAAGGCGGGTCCTGCTTGACTAACCTGATCTCCTTCCATGACAAGGTGACCTGCTTCATGGAAAGGCTGTTGATGTTGTTTACCTCGACTTTAGTAAAGTCTTTGACACCATTTCCCACAGCATTCTCCTGGAGAAACTGGCTGCTCATGGCTTGGATGG